>CAUYQV010058613.1:0-32858 GCA_963574575.1 Galagoides demidoff | reverse complement strand
CTGCCCTGAGTAGAATGCCATGGAGTCATCATATCTCACAGCAACTTCAAACTTCTGGGCTCAAGTGATCCTCTTGCCTCAGCCTCCTGAGTAAGCTGGGACTATAGGCAGTGCCACAACACCTAGCTATTTTTTTTTTTTTAAGAGACAGAGACTTACTTTGTGGACCTCAGTAGAGTGCTGTGTTGTCAGAGCTCACGGCAACCTCCAGCTCCTGGGCTTAGGCAATTTTCTTGCCTCAGCCTCCCAAGTAGCTGGGACTACAGGCACCCACCACAATGCCTGGCTATTTTTTTGTTGCAGTTTGGCCAGGGCCAGGTTTGAACCAGCCACCCTTGGTATATGGGGCAAGCGCCCTACTCACTGAGCCAGAGGCCTGCCCACACCCAGCTATTTTTAGAGATGGGGTCTCTATCTTGCTCAGGCTGGTCTTGTTCATGCCCATCTCAACTCTGGAGATCAAGCAATCCTCCTCAGCCTTGGCCTCCATAAGTGCCAGAATTACAGGCACAAGCCCCTGTGCCAGGCCTCATCTAGATTTTTTTTTAAAAGATAGTAAGAAATGGGACGATGAAAACAGGAACAAAGGACAGCTGTGGAATCATAGTATTTTAGTACTGTGATTAGACTTAGTAAGCAAGTTTTGCTTTTGTCTTGTTTCCTCAACTACTAAGTTCCTTCAGATTTTGTTGTTTATTTCTATTTATTCCTTAGCCCCTAGACTAGAATTTGTCAATAGGTATATGCTAGGCTAAATTTCTATCTCAATGCTTCAGCACAGTTATAAACTTGATGTTGAATAGGAAGCCCCCCTCCCACCCTATAGAGCCAAGACAATGGTCTGAAGCAGCTAAATTCTAAGAGTGGACCTAGAGGCCTGACAGGTAAAGCCTTCAAGGGTGCATTATGGTTGCAAGAGCCAGCAGGGAGCTAAAAGACTCTAAAACAGCAGTTCTCAACCTGTGGGTCGTGACCCCTTCAGTGGTCGAATGACCCTTCACAGGAGTCACCTAAGACCATTCTGCATAACAGATATTTACATTATAATTCATAACAATAGCAAAATTACAGTTATGAAGTAGCAATGAAAATAATGTTATGGTTAGGGGTTACCATAACATGAGGAACTGTATTAAAGGGTTGGGGCATTAGGAAGGTTGAAAACCACTGCTCTAAAATCTGACAGCCTTGGATTTGGATCCTGATTCTGCCTCTTAGTAATTTTGGGCAAGTTTCTCCCTTTGAATAATGCTCAAAATAATACCTAATACATGAGATTGGGCGAGGCTTGAAAGCTTCTCCCTCAATCCTTGGCACATAGCTTTTCAGAAATACAGGATGTCCATAAAGTTCATGTACAATTTAAAATAGTGTGCAAAGTGTAGAGTGTTTTGCATAGTGTGTGTCATACACTAGACTTTTCAATGGGGTGGGACATTCCCAGTTCCTAGCACAGCGTCGGTTTAAGAGCTCTAAGCAGGAAGGAAATCGATACTGGCTATTGAATGAATGGTGCCTGCACAGAGAAGCATTTACAGTGTAGGCTCAAGTGGTGGCATGTACAGTCATTGCCCATTTAGAGTTTCTGGTGGACACTGAGCCATGCAGCTGCACTGGTCCCCAGATTCTTCCCACACCTTCCTTAATTTTGCTTCCGTCCAGTACAGTAGCCTTCAGTCTCTGACAGGCCCCTTCCTGAGCCTTCCGGGTACACACAAAACCCGGAAACTGGATAATTTCCTAAGAAACCCGATGTCACTGAGCTCTGCAACCAGGCGTGCGCAGAGTCGTACACATGCTCACTTAGGTATCTGAGGGTGGCGTTTCTGTTGCGGTTGGCAGCGTTTCCTTTCACGGCAGCGGCAGAGGCAGCGGTCGTTGTACTCTAAACTGATAGCCAGGGCAGTGTTTCCCACTCTCCCTCTTCCTGCCTCCTCAAGGCGCGCTCCTAGGTCCCTGTAACAGCCACCGCTACAGCCGTGGCTGCTGGACACCTTGGATCGCCTCCCTTGGAATAGAAGAAAAGGACGTTTGGAGTCACCCTAAATTCCACTATAGGGGAAGTGAAGGAGAATTTAGTCCTCAAAGCGAGTGGCAAGGATCACCTGAACGTCGCCGCCGATCGGAGATGGGGTTTCTAGCAATATGCCAAGCAAGCGTCGCCTCCCACCACTCTGGCGAGCACTACTACCGAACGCTACGGGCAGCCCACGTGCCGAGGGGTGGACTGGGGGGACCTCTTGTTATTCTAGGAACTGAGCAGAATGGAAGAATGCAGAGGGCTTTGCTTTTATTTTTCCAGCCCCACTGAGCATAGCTCCTTTACTTTCCGCGGTGCCATCTTAGCTTTATGCTGGGGCCGGGCTGGGCGTGTGTTCGGTTGTGACCTGAGGGAGGGCGGGAGGGGTGGCGGCGTGGGGCCCGCCCTGGGCGGGCTGAGCGCTGGATAGGCTAGACAGGAGTTCACTACACTTTCTCCCTCGGAGAATAGCACTGAGGCTAAGGCAAATCCTGCCTTCTCTCGTTTGATTATGGGCGTAGTATTTTTCAGTCTTTATGGCTATACTCTCGCTCCTTTCTCAAAAGAATCTCTTATCTGCGACCAATAGTAAGATTAAGGTTTCATCTTTCACCCTTATCACAGATTTTTGTCCTTTTTCCACTTACCACTGCAAACCTGGACCACAATTTTTTTTTAACTCTCATCACATTTACATTTTTTTCCTTCTCTGTATCTTTAAGATTTTTGTTTAAGGAAGCCACCGGGGCTGATGTAGTAACTAACGCCGCCGGAACCAGTAAGTGTATGTAAGAGGACCAAGTCATTAGTGTTGGTTAATTTCATTTAAAAGGTTAATTTTTCTCTACAAGATTACAAACATAGAAAGCATGTATATTATCCGGCACATAAAAACTACCGAAAATGCTGTGTTCAGGAGTCTGAGTTTGTTTCCTGGATTTGTACAATAATGTACTGGAGCTTTTAAAAACAAGATTGGTAGCCGAGAGCAATATGAAAAATGAACAACTCAGGCTTGAATTCAGAATGAAGAAATGCTTCACTCTTAAATGACCTTGGCTTTTCAAGGATAACAGGATTCTGCATTGTTTACAAATATGATACTGCACTTTAAAATAAAATATATTCTGCATAATATATTTAATACTCCAAACTGAGAAGAAAAATTTGGCATGGCAATTGAGATTTGTTTAAACATCCATTACACATTGGATCCTCTAGCTATCTTGACGTCTTGCTTTAAGCAGCTATACAGAGGATGCCCCCCAAAAGTATACACATTTTAAGAAAGGAAAAATCTGTATGAAACTTGTTTAATACTCAAATCACATTTAACTTCTGCATTTATAAGAGGTGCTCAAATGTGACTTATATTCACATTTTCATAGTTTTTTCCTTTCTTAAAATGTGCATACATTTTTTTTTTGGCACCCTCTATATTTTTTAAGGTCTTAGAATAGTCAGAAATTTGTAATTATTAAGAGTTAATGTTTTGGGACCAGACATGGTAGCTCACAAAATTTCAGCATTCAGGGAAACTGAGCTAGGAAGATCTCTTAAACCCAGGAGTTCAAAACCAGCCTGGACAACACACCCATCTCTACAAAAAATGTTTTTCATTAGCCAGATATCATGGCACATGCCTATAGTCCTAACTTCTCTGGAGGCTGAGACAGGAGCATCACTTGAGCCCAGGAGTTTGAGGTTACAGTTTGCTATGATGGAGCCACTGTACTCCACCCTGGGTAACAGAGTGAGACCCTGTCTATAAAAATAACAGAAAAAAAGGGTTTAAATTTTTTCCTTTTTATTCATATTGGTTTTAAAAGGTGTAAATTGTATGTCCAAGTTTTCCTACAAATAAAATATTTAGGTTTTAGGAGGCCTCAGTTACATATTGACATTTTTATCCTTAAAAAATTATTGTAAAATAAAATTAGTACATGCTTTAAGTTTGTGAATTCAATAATTTATATTTTAAAAAAAATCACATCTTTCCCCAGCTGATACAGAAAGTTATATAAAAACTGTCTTAAAAAGAGAAATTTTAAAACCACAGAATTTCAACCTTGAAAACTTCAGTATAGTTTATAAATTAAATTGATCTTTATTACTGCGATTAAATAGTTTAAATTTAAACACTAAAGGACCATTGAAATTCTTATATAGAAAATCAATTTTATCATATCAAACTTTTCTTTTAATTATTATGGGGTTATTGGTAAATCCAGATGTCTGGATGTATCCAAATGGCTCTAAGCTGATTACATTAGTACTAATCATAGCCTCTTTAGAAAAGATATTTAACTTCACTCAGGTTATGTTTTCTCATCAGTAAAGTGGATAATAATAGCACCTATTTCATCAAATTATTTGAGGATTAAGTTAAATAATATACATGAAGTACTTGCATAGTGCAACAGCAAGCAGACAATAACTATTAATATCATGTTAAATTAATGGTTCCTTTTTAAAATTGTGTCTCAGTCTTGTGCTAGAGGAAATAACAAAACAGTTACACAGTTTTAGTTATATAGACTAGAATTTAGAAGTTGGTTTTTGTAGTTTGATTTTTCTTAACAAAGGGTCTTATACACAAATACAGATTTATTGCATATTGGCAAGAAAAATAGAGTCCAGAGACAATGCTAGTATCCCTAAAATACCTGCTTTTAAATAATTTGTTAATTTACAAAATACTTTCTTTGTTTACATAAATTTAGTGAGTTTTTGAAATTTTTACTGTCAGCTACATTTTGACATTTTAAAACATATTATAGTTCCTTCTCAAAAGGCTAGTGCTATAGTGTAGCTCTTGGCCCCCCAAGTTATAAATTATCCATAGCTCCTGTTTTCTATTAATTAATTTGTAATTAACATCAAAATCTTAGTCCTGCCTAGCTTGACTTCCTGTTGTGATAAATATTTTTACTTTTATTTGTTTATGTATTTATTTTTTGAGACAGAGTCTCACTATGTTGCCCTTGTCTCAGGCTTAAGTGATTCTCTTGCCTTAGCCTCCCAAGTAGCTGGGACTACAGGTGCCCGCCACAATGCCTGGCTATTTTCTTGTTGTAATTGTCATTGTTGTTTGGCAGGCCTGGGTTTGAACCTGCCAGCTCTGGTGTATGTGGCCAGCACCCTAGCTGCTGAGCTACAGGCACCAAGCCACTTTACTTTTATATTTTGATAGTAAAAAGGAGTCAATTTACTAGTACTTCATAAGTAATTCTCTTTAAAAAATATTTTGCCCCCTTTTTGAAATCATGACAAATTTGCCTTCAAACTAGGCCAGAAGCTATTGAAAAAGTTTTTAGAACATAAAGTAAATAAAAAATATTTTATAATATTTCTATTTAGTTTGTGATGTGATAGTATTTTCTGTTTAGAAAAAATAATCATCTGTATGATGTCAAATGTTGGGAACTGATTTAGTTGCTAATTTATGTGGTGGAGCAAATACAACACTGCTTGCAGAGAAAAACTATGGCATTCCTATGGGTACTTCTAAAATCTACCACTGCTGGTGTGCCAGTAATGTGCTTATTGCCCTTGAGTCCATTCTTCTCCATTCCCCTGTTTTGCTCTAAACAGCAGGAAAACGACTCCTGTTAATTTCATTTTCCAAGCCTCCCTTGCCACCTAGGTTCAAGTTAGCTTTACCCAGTAAAGAGATGCAGCTTATTGGACAGTGGAAAAGGAAGAGTCTACTCCCCTCCCACTCTCTCTCTAGGCAGAATCTCCTTTGTGATTCCAGCTCACAGCTTCTCCTTCCATGGTACAGTTCCAACCAGATAACTTCTTAGGGAACCAGTTCTCACTGAGCAGCCCACTAGAATCTGGTAGCAGCATTTCCTCCTTGTTCTCTCCAGCCCTAGGGATGGTACTTACTTCATGCTGGTATGAATGCCTGAGATGTCTCTCTGTCCCTTGTTTAGCTTTTCAGTTCCTTCAATGCAATTGCAATTAGTTCCCCATTTTCAATTCTCTCTGTTGATGACCTGGCATGCACTTGTGTGTTTTGCAGATTGGATCCTAAATGATGATACAGATGGTCTTCCATTCAAATAGTAAACCTGATTTGGCTTCTCAGCCAAATGGTGACATTTTATTGTCTTTCATCTGGTCTTTAAAGCTTGTGGATCTGCTTCAAGCAGCAAAGCAGAAAGCTATTTTGAGAACAATATTGGTTGACTCATGCACACTCATTCTAAATCCCCTTCTTCCTTATCTACCTCCAAGTTAGAGACTGGGAAGAGGGAAATATTCCCTATTTGAGGCTCTCTTGCAGCTAGGGTTGGTTTTGTGATATACTCAAGGCAGTAAGGTGAAGGAAAATCTGCTGGTACTACTCTTTTTTTCTCTTTCTTTCCATCTGAAAAATGGAAAAGATGGCTGCTGTTGTATCCATAAGACAAGAGGCCTGAGGACCAAGCACATCACTGATATTTATCTTGACATCATAGAGCCCTTGAACAAAGTTTCAAACTATTTTATGCAAAAAAAAAAAAAAATCCTCATTGCCTTAGCCACTCCTAATGAAGTATTCTGTTACTTGTACTGTATAACTAATATTTTTCTTCATTGGAGGCTGATACTCCAACTCCATTTGTAAAGTGCATTCCCTATCTAGCATCTATCAGTGATCTACATGAAAAAAAAATATTTATGGAGGCTCAGAGCCTATAGCTAAAGCAGCTGGGCCTCCATCCACATACACCAGAGCTGGTGGGTTTGAGCCCAGCCTGGGCTTGCCGAACAAGAATGACAACTACAACAACAACACCAAAAAATAGCCGGGCATTGTGACATGTGCCTGTAGTCCCAGCTACTTGGGAGGCTGAGGCAAGAGAATTGAGAATTGCTTGAGCCCAGGGGTTTGAGGTTACTATGAGCTGTGATGCCATGGCACTCTCCCCAGGGTGACTGAGTTAGACTCTATCTCAAAAAAATATATACATATATACATATATATATATATATATACACATTTATGGAAAATAATTAAAAGCATAAAAATCTATTCATTCCCCAGGGTCCTAAATTTTCTTCCTTTATCAAGTCATCAGTTCTTGCAGTTGCCTTGCAGTTCAGATTCTCTCTATTACCTGATCCTGCTTTTCTCATTTATTCCATAGTATTAGTCAAAGCATTCCACAATAAACTTTCTACATGCAAATAAGTCCCTATCTCTAAGTCTATTACCCAGGAAACTCAACTTAAGTCAGTCAGTATGAGGAATATTCTGAAGAAATAAACTCTGAGATGGGATTTTTTAGCTGGGTGATCCACTGGTTGGGTGGCAATGAGGACCCACTCTGTAGTGCTTGGTTTCTAAGGTGATGCCCATGGTCTATACTGCCTAATTGCCCTGCCCTTACATAAACTCTTCCCCTTGTGTGGAGGCAGTAAATAGAGGCAAAAGTGACAAGATATACCTGACTATTCTTACTTGAGTAAGTTATGTGCTATTCTTGCTGGGACCCTCTCTCCCCTGCTGGCATTGAAGAAGCAAGCTGCCATGTTGTAAGCCATCCCACAGAGAGATCCATGTAACAAGGAGCTGATGGTACCATCTGACCAACAGCTAGTAAGGAACTGAGTCCCCGAGTCTTGCAACCTAAAAGGAATTGAATTTTGCCAAAAACATGTGTTTGAAAGTAGTTTCTTTCTGGTTGAATCTCAATTGAAACTCAGTAATCCCAGCTGACATCTTGATTAGAGATCAATCATGCCCAGACTCCTGATGCACAGAAATTGGGACTTTGTGTCATTTTCAATTTGTGGTAATATTGTTATGTAGCAATAGAAAAGTAACACACCATCACAGGTGATAGATGAAGCTCTGGTATCCCTGACATGTGGTTGATGTGCAATTGCTGAAACTTTCACTGGAAGTAGCTAGGAGGGGATGCCTGCAGATAAGCCTTTGAGAGGCTCAAGCAGAATGTTCTAGGAAGTAAAGGTTGAATTGTTACATCTTGTTTTTCCTACCAGAATGAAGGAAGGATAATATCGGCTGGTGTGTTTTGGGTTCTGAAGATATAATACCTTGAGAAATTGCTCTGATACATTTCCTGAATAACACAGATGACTGTCCGCTTTAAATAATAAACAGCATGGGAAAAGGCTCTATATGATCTAGGCTGCAGGGAAAGCAGTTCTGCTTCTTGTACCATACATCATGACAGAGCCTGTGAAATTAGATATATCAATGGCAGGAAAAGATGCTGTGGAATGAATGGGAAGTTTGAGTGGGAAAATCAAAGAAGAGCCGAAGGGTTCTGCAGCAAGAACATGTGATCCTTAGCAAAAAAAAAATCAGGTACCATTGGAAAAATTACTCTTGGCATACTATTATTTTTGGGTCCTGATAGAGACAGAGCACCTCACGAAATGTCAAGCGATTGCCATGAGATGTCAAGTGACTGGAACTACCCATTAAGAGCTAGGTTTTGTCAGATCCATCAACTCATAAGGTCCAGTGAGCTAAACATTAAGCTATGGTAAGATGGAGGTTATATAGCCATAATTGGCCAAAGCACAGGTCTGCTGCTTGAGTATGAGATCATGCCCCTATTTCTTCCCCCACTACTGTACTCAAACCTGTCTCTAAGTTCAGATATACCCCAGCATTGGGGAGGGGTAAGAGGTTCCTTGTGAATAACTGGTGGAAGAGGCAAAAGGCTGAGCTTAGTTCCTGCATAGATTGACTTGGCAAGTGGGTGCAAGCTGAAATTTGCTGCTGCACCATGATCCTGGAACACAGTGATGAGGCTAAATCATCCTAATGGTTCAAACTTCAGACAGTATATATGATCATCTAATTTTGCACATAAAGAGAAGTAACACAAAATAAAAGCATGTAATACTCATTAGTAGGGGCAGATGGCTTGGCCATTTGCTCAGAGGCTTGAGAGTAGAAAGATGAGAAAATTGGGGAGGAGGTCCATAAAAGAGGTGTATGAATAGACTTAGGGGAATGAGCACAAAGTGTGACTATCTTTGAATCACATGGTGATGCCTGTCAGAGACAGTGAACAACAACCATATAGATGGGATGATTCCACCACTTGGTATCAACTAGCCTCTGGTTTTGTCCAGCCAATGGTGGCACAAAAGGCATATGGTTGGAGGAGTGATGGTGCAGAGATGGAAGCTTTGTGTGGTGGCAAGGAGGGAGGTCACACACAGAAGTTAGAGTAAGGACTCTCACTGAACAATGCTAGCTATTGCTATTGCCAAATGTATGCCAGCAAAAAAGACAAAACACTAAGCTCTTAAGACAGCATGATCTCTCAAGTTGAGAGATCAACCAGGCACTTGATGGATAGGTGATTACATTCCACCTTTGAAGGAGTCAGTGTTTCAACTTGACTGGGATTGATACCTATTCTGGTATGGGTTTGCCTTCTCTGTGCACAGGACATTCATCAACCAGCACCATTATCTGAAGACCCACACAGATGTGGGATCCTAAAAAACACTGTTTCAGACTACTGGGTCAGCTTTGCAGTATATAATGTGTGACAGTGGATACATGTCTGTGGTTACATAATGCCCCTCCAAAGATGTCCATGTTATAATCTTCAGACTTTGTGAATATGTTACCTTACATGGCAAAAAGGGGGCATCGCAGATGGGATCAAATTTAAGATCTTGAGAAGGAAAGAGTAGGCTGGCCAATCCAGGTGAGCCCAATATAATCACAAGCGATTTTATAAGAGGGAGGCAGATGAGCGTGAGTAGGCAAGGTGATTATAAGTAGAGCTAGAGGAGAAAATTTGATAACGGGAGCAGAGGTGAGAGAAAGAAAAGATTTGAAGGTGTAACGCTACTGGCTGTAAAAGTGAAGTTAGAGCCAAGAGCCAAGAAGATAGAAAAGGAAAGGAAATGAATTGTTCCCTAGAACCTCTGGAAGAAACGTAGCCCTGCTACATCTTGATTTAGGACTTCTGACCACCTGAAATGTAAGTCGATAAACTTGTTTTGTTTGAACCCAGTCAATTTGTCACAGCAGCAATAGGAAACTAATGTCCACCAGATCCACTTATCCCATAAAATGCCACCCAGAACCTGCTGTTAATAGAATAGAGCCATGGGCGGCACCTGTGGCTCAAAGGAGTAAGTGGCGGGTTCAAACCTAGCCCCAGCCAAAAACTGCAAAAAAAAAGAATAGAATAGAGCCATAGTGTTTTAAGGGTGTAGTTGGGACACAGCTACACATAGTGTACTTTAAATTAGCAACTCTTAAATGATGCCATCACCCCAATAGAATATATGATTTCAGTAATGCAGGTAGAAATAGTGGCCCTTCTCCCAGAACCCCAAGGAGAATTTGTGTTTTCTGTCCTGCCCAGGCTCCTAGTTCCAAAGGTGTAATGTTTCTGCTGGATGACCCAGTAAGAACCCCAGTAGACTTTAAATTGTGTTTGTTTTTTTTCCCAATCCCTTCAGGCTCCTGAGTCCAATAAACCAGCAGACAAAAAAAGGATTCCTTCTCTGGACAGGAGTGAGTAACCCCTATCATCAGGAGTAGATGGGGATGCTGTCACATAGGGAGGAAGAAAGAATACATATACAACTCAGGAGATCCATGGCTGCACCTCTTGGTACCCCTTACTTGATGCTGATTGTTGTTTTGTGTATGTGCATATTTTTAAAAAATTTTACTTATTTATTTAGAGACAGATTCTCATTTAGTCACTCAGGGTAGAATGCTGTGGCATGGTAACTCATAGCAACCTCAAACTCTTGGGCTTAAAGGATCCTCTTGACTCAGCCTTCTGGGTAGCTGGGACTATAGGCACCCACTACAATGCCCAGCTAGTTTTTTAGAGACAGGGTCTTGCTTTTTCTCAGGCTGGTCTTGAACTGCTGACATCAAGCAGTCTACCCACTTTGGCCTCCCAGAGTGCTGGGATTACAGGCGTGAACCATTGTGCCTGGCTTGTCTTCTTCTTTCAGGTTTCTACGGTGGGGAGGGGGACACCCCAGAATCTTGGACATAACTTTCCAAGGAAGCAAGTAGATCTAAGCAATGCCAGTGGTGACTGTAATGGATTCTGCAGTGTGTAGCCCAGATTGCCCCGTTGGGAGTAAATCCCTTATTTCCCAGCTGTCAGACGTGTTGGCTGCTGACAGCTCACAGCTGAGCCCTTCTCTGAGAATTGTCCTCAGCTGACGGTCGCTGCCTGGCCCATGGCTATGTCACCTCCCTGAGGTGCAGTCTGCTTCAAGTCACTTAACATTGAGGCAGTACAAAGGCTTAGTTCTGTCCCCTTAACGTGGGGACAGTCCTGACTGTCATCTCAGTTCCAGAATTCCCTGTGAGTTTGGCTGCTGCCTCTTTTTAACTGACCCTCAGTTCCTTTCTCCTTCTACCCAATCCTGCTTCTCTCATTTCTTCACAGATTTTGTTTCTAAGCATGCTCCATAATGAACTTCCTACATGCAAGTTTTTGTTTCATATCTGGTTTCCAGGGGAACTCTAATTAAGACAATTAATCTAATCTTATTAAAAGACATAAAATTTGTCATTCCATTTGCTTAAAATGTGGACATTATTCATGACATAATGTATGGTCTAAATTTCCTACCTGACAATTTTATTTCAGAATTAAGTACTCAGAAAAACATTGCTATTCCTAAAAATTCTTTTCTTTTCCTTTTTATTAATAAAAGCTTACATAATCATAATTCCCTTTACATCTGGCTACTGAGAGTAAACTTAGTGTTTGTTACACTCCTTTCCTAAATTCTGGGAAAAAAATTGTAAAATCATTTGTAGCTAATGGAAGCATAAATGTTACTTACTATAATACTGGTTAAATGGGAGGATAGAGCTTAATTTTACCCAACGAAACTCCCTCCTTAGAACCTCAAATACCTGTATTTTATCCATCCACTCACTTTAGTATTGCCAAGGGACCCCTCCCTGTGCAATAAGGGAAGGGATTGTATGGTCTTTGAAGACACCTGACTCCTACTTGGATAAAAAGAGGAAGGAACTAGGCTGTAGATGCTGATTTTCCTCCTAACTCAACAATGAAATGTTACTACACCTCCCCATCCATCTTCTGTCATTGTTGTTCCCCCAGTGATAGAATATGGCTGAGCACCAGGAACAGAGGACTCCAGTTGGGCAGTTACAGTTGTAGTTCAGCAAGACCCATTGAGGGCAGAGAAGAGAGGCCTTTCAAGGCGTCAATGCACGGGAAGGAAGTGATTGGATGTGGAGTGAAGGAAATGATTATTCTAGTATAACCCCAGATTTTGGATGAGATAATGGTTTCATTGACATTAGTTAACTCAGGCAGGTGTTTTAGGATGGGAGATGAAGAGTGTGGTTTATCTTCTTCAACCTGTTTCCTGGCCTAAAAATTTGAGAAAATCTATTTAGAGAAGGTGATCATTCTACTAGACACATACCTCTGCTGCTGAATTTTGGCTCATTCCAACCTACTCTCCATACTGTTGTAACCTTTTAAAACCACACCATAGGTAATGCAATACTAATTCATGCTGCATCATGGATAAACCTTGAAAATCTGATGCTAAGATCCAGCCTCGTCTGTCCACCTCACTGTAAGATCCTATCGCATGGGTTCTTATACCTACTGCAATGGTTCTAACTGAAGTCTTCTTTACTGTGAGGAAAAAAGAATTTGATGCTAAGTGATAGAAGCCAGACACAAGAGGCCACATATCGTGCAGTTCCATTTATATGAAACATTCAGAATAGACCAATCCATTGAAACAGAGTATAGATTTGTGGTTGCTAGTGTCTGAGTAAGAATTGAGATGGGGAGGAGGATGTGGAATGAATGCTTATGGTACGAGATTGGGGGAGGTGTTGCTAGGTGATGATGAAATGTTCTAGAATTAGTGTATGATTGCACAAGTATATGGATATACTAAAAAACACTAGGTTGTATACTTCTAAAGAATGCATATTTCAGTATGTTATATTTTAATAAATCTTATTTTTGAAACCTACTTAAAATCCTTCCATGATTTTGTGTTAGTGTAATTAAAGCCAGTGCCACTACAGACAAACCTGTGAGCTGCTCATTCTCCTCCCAGTATCCCCGATCCATTCTCTTCCTTTTCCTGGATAGCTCTGTGTCCCAGAAGGGAACACTGGCTTCTGAGCACTGTCACCTAGGCTGCCTTCTGACTGGCCAGTAGGGATGACGTCTCAGGAGACTTGAGGGCAGAAGAGCAGGTCAAGATATTTCTCTCCTGCTGTTCCACTGCTTTGCATCCCCTGCAGGGGCTGTGTCCTGGGGTGACTAGAGTGCCTCTGGGCAGCACCTCCTCTTCGGCTATACTACAGTAAACTCTATTTCCTCTGTTTGCCCCCTCAGCCCTAGAGGTGGTATCAGCTTCCCATCTCACCTGTTTCTTCCCTTACCCTGCTAGCGCCTCTGAAAGGAGTCCCGTCTTTAAAGTCTTATTTATTTGACCCATCTAGTGCAACTTGTCTCTGGATTCTGAGAGACCCCGAATTGCCAATTCTGATACACCCCGAATTGCCATGATTAAAGATTATTTCCCAAACATGTCACAGTCTGAGGCAGGTCAGACAATCCTCTATTCTTAGAGCTTTGCAGTCTGGAATACATGGCCTCTAACATAAGGCAGGGAAAGTGTGGCTTGCAAGGTTACATGGATGCTATCAAGCGCCAGGCCTGGAAGCAGCTTAGATCACTACCACTCTCATTTTTTGGCCAGAACAAGTCATAGGGTCCCAAGCTAACTTCAAGGGAAGCCAGGAGAGCAATGTGGTGAACATGTGACACTGACTCTGGCTATGATATTGCCTTCAGATTTTAATGTACTACTTAGCAAAGCATAAAAGCCACAACACCATCTGGCCTCAGCCTTCCTTGCTTTCTTTATATCTACTAGTGCCTCACACGGTGCCTTAGCATGAGCTGTTTTTCTGCCTGAGTTTCTATTCTCCCTCTTCTCCACCTACATAACTCTTGTATTTACTTCCAAACCCAGCTCAATGATTAACTCCTCCAGAAAACTTATCCTGACCAACCCTTCTCAAGGCTGATTTAACTACTGGTTCTCTGTAATGAATAACATTATTTTGTGTTGTAATTTCATTTGTTTCTTGTCAATTATGAGTTTCTTGAAGGCATGAACTACATTTCTACCATTTCCAGTATGCACCACTCTAGTCACAATCTGAATAATTGGTTAGTGGTTCTTAGCAGAGTCAGTACTATCACTTAGCATTTCAGAAATTTGTATTTTGGTTGCCACAATAATAGCAAGGAAACACTACTGATGTTCACAGATGTTCAGGGTAGGAGCTAAAGATGATTAATGTCCTATATTAAATGGGACAGCACCTCATAATGAAGAATTATCCCTTGTCCTGCAAGACTTTCTAATGTCCTATTGAATTTTCAAATAAATGAAAAACATGTCTCTGTCTGTCTGAAGCTAGAACCTAATTCTGTTTTATATACAGATGCTGCTTTGGGTGTCTATTGGTGTGTAATAAAACAATCCAGACCTTAGGGATTTGAACTGAAGTTTACTGAAGCTCCTGTGGGGTGATGGATCAATTGTGCAATTCTTCTGTTTCCTGTGATGCTGACTTGCACTGCAGTCACATGGTGGCTTAGCCTAGCATACTCACACAGCTGGCACTTGGGTCTGGACCTTTCAATCAGAGCAGCCCAGACTTCCTTCTTGTGCTTCTCATAACACAGTAGCTGTGTCCCAAGAGGTGGCAAAGGAAGCAGCCAGTCCTCTTCAACCTGGGCTCAGCAGTCCCAAAATGGTGCTTTGGCTGCTTTCTGTTGGTCACAGCCAGACTCAAGGCAGGTCTAAACTCAAGGTGAGCAAAAGTAAATTCTACCTATTGATGTGAGAGGCAGCTTGCCTATACAGAAAGGAGAGGAATTATTAAAGGCCATCTTTGGAGACTCACTACCTCACTCAGATCTAAACATCACTCAGGTGCTAAGTGATTTTTGTGCAGTTGTAATAATTTTCTGGAAATAGAACAAAGGTATAAACCAAGGGAAATTTTTCCTGTGATTTTGTCTGGAATTTTTGTTGTTGTTGTATTCAAGTGACCAATATAATACATCTGTATCAGTCTATCTTTATAGTTGCCACATTCATGGTGTGTCATCATTTAGATCCAAATATCTGATTATTTCTTTGTGTATTCTGGTGAAATCTTGCCTAAGTATTTTATATACATTTTTCATTATGGTTTTCCTTTGCATTAGCTCATTCTAATTATTGCTTATATAGATTATATTATTGATTTAATATTGAATAGTAAAGAAATTGTTGCAAAATATTTGTTAAACAGAGGAGGTGTAGTGACAGTATTGATCAAAAAAACACTGATCAATAATCTAGCACTCCTGTTTTGTTTTCATATGTGCCATCTTTTCCTGATATTAATTTTCTACTTTAATTTATATTTTACTATCCAAATGTATGTGCTCTGCACATAAATCAACTTAAATCTCCAAACAATAGCATGGAAAATATAAATAAATGAATGAACACATAAATATCTGGCTCTGTGTTTTGCTGAATTATTAAAATGTGTAATTCTTACAGAACACATAGTATTTATCTTTAAAATAGATTTTTCTCCCACTGGAATAGTTGTTATTTTCTACTTTGAACCAGATTAATGAGATATAGATATGTGTTATATCAACACTTTTCTATTTTATTAATGTATCTTAATATGAATGGTTTCTTATCTACCACATAATCATCTTTTGGGAATGAAACCAAAATTGTATATGACTATTTTAGATTTCTGATATTGCATAGTGCTTCACCTCATATTAAGACATTCTCAAGAAAAAAATTCCATGATACCTTTTAGTAAAGCCAACCTATATAAAAATTTATTTTCCTCATAGTTTTCCTTAAAATATAAAGTTGAATAAATGCTGTACTTAGAATATATCTATTATCTAAAGCTAAATTCTTTAGAAATGTAACAACTGATTATCTGTTTCTAATACCTTCTATTGCTTATGTGAGTATGATGTATTAATCTATAGCCAGGAGTTTGTTTTCTAATATTTATACTTTCCTCCCCAAATACATAAATAGATCTTTTGTTATTAAATTATAATCATTTTCCATAATATGATTATGTAAAGCAAATAGAGAAATACAAAACCTAAATAAATTAACTTAATGTTGGTCTGAAAAATGTTCTAGTCTGGGGATGTCCAAACTTTTTTATTCTCTGCTGCACATTGAAAGAAGAAAAGTTGTCTTGGGCCACATATTAAATATACAAACACTAAGGAAAGCTGATAGCAAAAACAAACAAACATAAATCTGTACATACTTTTTGTGTTATCTGACACCACAGATAAGCAAAAAAATTCCTCACAAAATCAGCATGTAGCCCAAGGCTGCAGTTTGGACACCCCTGTACAAAGGTTATCCTCCTGATTGGTGGGCAGATGTTGACCTTTGGTTCCAGTAGAAAGATAACACATGCCTGGGATAGTAGACAAGTGATGCTGCTTTTCCAGTCTGGTTGGCAGATGGTACCTCCTGATCTGGTACACACTTGCTACAATCTACTATGTCTAGCCTAGTGTATAGATTTTATTTTCCTACAATAGAACAGTAGAGAGGCAAGGTCTCTAAAACAGTCCTATGAATCATCCTTTAACTTCTACTCAGGAAACAGTAAGTAATTATTTGTTAGTTAACACTTGTGTAAGAAGTTAATGGCCCCTGAGAAGGATAAGGTGGAAAGGATGTAAGATGCATGATTACTTAACTACTGTAGCTACAATAGGCTCAGATAAACATTATTTTTCCTTTCTAACCTATTTCAAGGAGGGCAAGAGAGATCAGCTTCATAACAAGCTTTATCTACATGCTTTGTAAAATTGAACATTGGTATGGGAGCCCCTAAGTGTTTGACCACAAAGAGAAAACCCCGCCTAGGGGTTTTAGTTTGGGGAACTAGGTCAGCCTCCAGTGGAGAAAGAGAAAAGTCAGTTTTTACTCCTTATAAGTGGAAATAGTGACTAATTTAAAACATTATATTTAAAGCATAGGCAAATACAATATTGGAGGCTATTATAACTTTTTTTACATACTTACATCCTTTGACAATCCCTTTTTCTTCCCAAAGAAATCATAAAGCTTTCTTTTATAGGCTAAAAAGTTAGCTTTGTTTAATCTTTGCGCAAGAAAACCAGATAATAGTAAATTCTGAAAATCAGTCTACCAATAGTGTTTATAATATAGGTATATAATGTGTATTTGAATTAATGCCTTTGATATTCTTTAATTTATCTTTATTTCAAAATAAAATGAAATAAAATGAATGAAATTTGGACTGTCCTAAGGCTGTTTATGGAACTCAAGAGAAAATTAATTCTTTTGAGAAATAGAAGCATTGCTTCAAAAATGTGTGTACAGTATCCTGCCCCATTTTTTAGCCACCATTACAGAACCGAGGACCACCCCTATAATTCTTTCTTTACCCTGACAGAAAATAATGCAATGGAAAGAATCACCTTCCAAGAAATACTGTAGTATTATTACAATTCCAGTAGTCAAAATATTAGGGTTATTTTGTGGATTTTTCACTTATTAAGATTATTGCTTTTCCATAATTGCACAGATCTGATAACAGTGGAATAAACTACTATAAATTGTGTTAATCCCACTGTAGTAATTCCATATCTTATGTAATTGGTGATAGCACAATTCCTCCATAGACTACCACAGAAAATGTGTCCTATATGACACAGATTTGTCACCATATGAGATTATGATGTAACCCCATTAAAAAATAGTCAAAATATCAATACTTCCAGAGTCATTGTACTATTTAATTGACCAATTCAATATAGCTGGCATTCAGAAAGAAAATGGCTTTAGTTCATAAAGTCAAATAATTGGATTGGAGACAAAAAATATGATAGGATGGGGCATTAAAATAACTGGAGTTTTAACAGAATTTTGCAGAATCAATGGGAACATTCCATTCTTGTCCTTCCTGTTCCCATTCTACACAGAAATTATCACTGTGATGTCTTAGAATTTGATAATTTATCACAAAAGAACCTGAGTAATATGATCCATTGTTAATTCCCGAGAGAGCGAAACTGAAAGATAGTGACATTTAAACTTTGTTACTTATTACCAGCTCTGGGAAAATACATATCTACTTACAGATTTAGAAATATGCAAGAGCTAAAGAAAAATGAAAATGATTGGCTAAAATACATTTTCAGTAGATAAATAGCATTCTTTATTCCAAATCTTCAAATTTAGGATTTTCTAAACTACATTGCCTTTGTCTTTTTAAAAAATTCAGTTTCTTTAGCACATACACTTCTATGAATATCTCATTTATATGGCATGCTATAGTTTAAACATAATTTCCAATATGTAACTATAAAAAGGTGCCATCTCAGTGTTCTAGATGAAGAAACTAAATCCAAAAAAGTTTGAAAATGTGCCCAACATCACACAATTAAATGTGGCCAAATACTATGTTTTATTCTATTATCATTTCCTATTATATTTTCAAATGGCTTTTAGGATGGAGTCTCTAGACTGTGTATGTATACTACCTTTTAAATAGAACCTGAGTGAATTCTTTTTTAAACAACTTGGGCACATTATACCATCTCTCTGTGCCTCACCGTCTGCATAGCTGATAGACTCATAAGAGTTGGTAGTAGTACCTGCCTCGCAGGATTGCTGTGAGTCAACTCTTGGGAACTCTGAGAACATTGCTCAACATATGGTAAGAGCTCAGTAAATGTTCACCATTATGATTACTTTTCCTTGGTCTATAAATAATAGCTTTTTTTTTTTTTTTGAAGGGAGCTTACTTTTGTAATTTCTGGTACAATTTTCTTTTTCCAGTAAGTCTTCATTTTAATGTATTGAAGGTAGATTTTTTTTTTGTTTTAGTTTTTTGGCCAGGGCTGGGTTTGAACCCTCCACCTCTGGCATATGGGACCTGCGCCCTACCCTTTTGAGCCACAGGAGCTGCCCTGGAGGTAGATTTTTTAAAGTTTGCCTTCAATACTGTTATTTATTTGTGTGTCGTAATTAGGGTTTTGTTTTTTTCATGAATTGCCTATACAAATCTTTTGCTAGGTTTTACTGACTTCCTGTGATAGTTTGCTTCCACTAGAAAGCAGAAGCCAAGTAATATAAATGTAGAGAGACATTTTTATTAGAAGTACTTATGAAGAATAAAAATGATTAGGAGTGAAGAAAGTCTCCAGGCCTCAATGCAGGCTGTGCAATGATACCTGTGAGAGGACAAAAGGAAGAAAGAGTGACTTGTTGAAAGTATCTCACTGCAAGGAAATTCTGAGAAAGTCTCAGTTGGGCCAATGAGAAGTCCCAGAACAAAGAATGCCTGTCAGAGTAGTCCCATAGAGGGCAGGAATGGTCAGGCCCCAGACCTCTGCCATGCTCAGTTGCTGGCTGGGAGACGACCTGGAGAACTTGGCCTTGGTGTTAACACTACAGTGAAGCCAAAGGTGTTGCAGTTACCTGCCAACTACCCTTCCTGCAGGTTTCTTCAAGGAAGATCTAGACGATGCACCCCATGGCCACCATACTTGCCCAGTGTTTTCTCACTGACCCTAAGGAATCCCTTACATATTTTCCAATATTAATCATTTTTTGGTGCCATAAAGGATTAATTGGTTGCAATGTTGCAAATATCTGTGGCTTGCCTGTTAATTTTAAGATGTCATTCACAAAAGGATATTTATCATTGGCTGAATCCAGTCCTAAGTTTTCCTTGTCTCACAGGTTGCATATTAGATGGACTGGGGTATATTTAAAAAACAACTCCATCTAAGATTTCTGTAAGAGTTGTTCAGATGGTATATGCTGCCAATTTCCAACAGTGCACATCTATGCTACACACAGAAATTTGTGCATCTGAGTTGTTACAAAATTTCTGCTGCCTGTGTGCCTCATTTCATGGAACCATCTATCATTCCTTTGTAACAGAACAACAGAGACTTTTCCTGTTATCTGAAAATTAGGCCTAGCATCGCTTATGGGCCATAGAATTGGCTCTGCAATGACTGGCACCCACTATCCTTTCTCAGTCTATGTGAGAAGTCTGACAGTCAAGAGAACGAAAGATAGTTGGGAGGTGTCAGCCTAATGGAAAATACCTTCTAAAAAT
This sequence comes from Galagoides demidoff, assembly GCA_963574575.1. Taxonomy (NCBI): domain Eukaryota; kingdom Metazoa; phylum Chordata; class Mammalia; order Primates; family Galagidae; genus Galagoides; species Galagoides demidoff. Next base: position 12,633 of record CAUYQV010058613.1, on the reverse strand, counting down.
TGGGAATAACTGGCTAAAAGAAGAGACTGATGTTCTATTTCCTGCTAGACATCTGTGTTAGAAGAAAATTCTTCATTTCCACATTTTCTCACTACCCACATATCTTATAAGTGAAGCATGGACTGCCTTTCGTTCTGGTCTTTTCAAGGATATTTGTAATGGTCTTGAAAGTTAGAGATAAAGTATCCTTCCAAAGTAAAGGGCATGAATGCTTGCTGTCCAGTCTAAAAAGATGTGCCTGTCTTAAAATATTTGGCTTTCCTGAGCTTGAAGCTTCTTGAAATGCAACCCATTCCATGTGCAGGTATTATCTGTACCTCTTCACAACTGCTTGTGGGAGCTGGGACTTGGGGAACTAGCACAAAAATGATGATACTCTGGCTACTACTCTTGCTATGAATAAACCATTTTTCTCCAACCCAGGAGGTAAGCAGTTGAAGTGATGCTCCTCCCCTGTGATTATCTAAGCAGAGAGAGGGAATCCAAGAAAGACAGCTCAATAGAAGAAGAAATTAAATGGACCACCTTGCATGAGCGCCCCTGAAGGGGGGTACATAAGCTATTGCCACAATGTCATATAATAAACAATAATGATGTATGAGTATCTACAAGTAATGTTTATTGCACTCAAAATCCTGAGTTTCATCTGATTTGAGCTGGCTCCACTTATTTTTCTGTGGGATAATGGCTGTTCAATGACCTAGGATGACTTCGACTGGGATAGTTTTGGCATTTCTGATCTGGGACCAGTGGGTCAACACAAACATGACCTTCTCATGGTGATGGCAGTGAGCAAGAGCATGAAAGCTCAACTGCATCAACACTTTGCAAGTTCCCGCTTATGTCACATTTCCTAATAACTCATTGGATTAGGGTAAATAAATCCTTCAACGCAGAAATAACATTCATTAGAGAAAATGATACCATCTCTGGATTAAGGAATCTCAAGACAAGTCCATACTTGAGGAATAGGAAAATAAATTGCATGTTTTTAGTGGAAGAGTCTGCAAAGTCATGTTAAAGGGCATGGATACAGGGAGGGTAAATAATCCAGGTCTTAATGTGATCAGTCTTCCAATGGATAAGGACATGTGAGTTTCTGTGGGTCCAGCAAAAGCAAGAAATAGAGCTGGAATTGCGCCATATACTTGGGATCATTTCCTGCCAGAAAAGGGGACTCCAATAACTAAAGGCTGTGGGTATCCCACAGATGGTGGGAGCCTGTGAATAAAACAGAGATAAAAGAGGTTGGATTGGAGCCAGGTCTCCCACAGTTTAGGGAACTGTATAGTGGGGAAGTCCTTCACTGTTGCCAAAGAACTCACACACATACCACGTGAGACAGCCAGTGTTTTGGATGCCTGGCACAGTATGTATCTACGGCTAGCTAGTAATAAGAACTCATCATCTTAAGAAATCCACCTTCTCACTGGTCGATTTCCTGTAATCCCATTTTCCCAGCCTCCAGCCCCATTGAATTTATAATTTGAAGAGGAAGGGAAAAGAGAAGTGAGTGAGAATGCCACATCTGTCTTCACAGTTTAGACTCTTTAGCTGCTGGTCAAACCTGTTCCTGGAGGAAGGAGGGAGAATAGGGTGAGAAAAATGTGACTGAGTCTTATAGAATCTAGAATCTGCTTAAAATGTTACGAAACAAACCATCTTCTATTTATGCCTCTCCTTAATTGCTACTTCTTACTAAACCAGGTACAAAATAAAATATGCTCATTGTTTCATTTTAGCTGACCAATTAGCATTTAGGGAATATGGTGCTTCTTTTTCCCCAAAATTTAGACCCAAAAGAAATGCAGAATATTGTCTATGGACAAATAAATTTTTTTATTTTTTTTTTTAGCAGAGTCTCACTATGTTGCCCTCAATAGAGTGCAGTAGCATCACAGCTCACAGCAACCTCAAACTCTTGGGCTTAAGCAATTCTCTTGCCTCAGTCTCCCAAGTAGCTGGGACTATAGGCACCTGCCACAATGCCTAGCTATTTTTTGGTTGTCATTGTTGTTTGGCAGGCCTGGGCTGGATTTGAACTCAACAACTCCAGTATATATGGCCAGTACCCTAGTCGCTGAGCTATAGGTACCAAGCCATGTATGGACAAATACATTTTAAAAATAAATGAATCCAAGGATTGATACTTTTTAAAATAGGAAACATTATTACTGTACATCAATAAAAGATGATTAAACTTTGTCATTTAAAAATTAGTTATATAGCCTTTTTTGTTGATGTTGTTTGAGACAGAGTCTCACTTTGTTGCCCTTGGTAGAGTGCCATGGTGACATAGCTTACAGCAACCTCCAACTCTTGGGCTCAAGTGATCCTCTTGCCTCAGCCTCCAGAGTAGCTGGAACTGGAGGCGCCCTCCACAATGCCTGGCTATTTTTAGAGATGGGGTCTCACTCTGGCTCAGGCTGATCTTGAACCTTATGAACAGAGGGCAATCCACCTGCCTCAGCCTCCCAGAGTGCTAGCATTACAGGCATGAGCCTCCAGACCTGGCCTGTATAGCCTTTTTATTATAAAAGTGATATGTGTTCATTTATAGAAAGTTTTGAAAATTTAGAACAAAAACCTCATAATCCCACAATGCAGAAATAACATCTTTTAATGTTTCTGTGTGTTTTCATTTAATATTTCTTTTCTATGTGTGTATATATTTCTAAAGCTATTTTAGATTATACTGTAATTATCTTGCATTTAAACTAAAAAATTAGGATGTTATCATTTTGAAAATAATACTTAGAGAAATTGATTTTACTGGGTATATCAGAAATATATGAAAGTATCATGTTTTATTCAGCAATTTCCCTTTTGTTGTTCAATTGTTTACATTTTTTCATCCTTATAATGTTGGGATGTATATTATTCACCCCAAAATTTTGACATAAACTCCAGTTTTATTTCTGTTGGGCTAGATATAGAAATGCTAGATGAGAAAGTTTTCTTCTTAAGACTTCTGCATAGTTTACATTGCTTTCAAGAAAAGCAATGTCCATTTTAACTCCCAAGAACAACCATGGAAGCTTTTATATCATGGCATTCTTGCTAGCATGAAAATAAGTTTGCCAAGCTAAAAGGAAAAAAATGGATGTATCATTATTTTTATTGTTTTTTTGTTTAATAGAGAGATGTTCTTACATATAAGATATTATTTAATAAAAAAGAGCAAAATCCTCTCATTTATGACAACATAGACAAATCTGCAGGCCATTATGTTCAATGAAATAAGCCAGGCACAGAAAGACAAATGCCACATGATCTCACTCATTTATGGAATCTAAAAAAGTTGATCTCATAGGAGTAGAGAATAGAATGGTGGTTACCAAAGGCTACAGTGATTAGAGGGAAGAGAGAAGTGGGGAGATAATGGTCAAAGAATATGTAATTACAGTTAGAAGAAGTAACTTCAAGAACTCTATTGCATAGCAGGCAACTCTAGTTAATGATGATATATTGTATTCTTTAAAAATGCAAAGAGAGTGGATATTAAGTGTTCTCAGCACAAAAATGAAAAGTGTGTATGTGTGTATACACCTTTTGTACTTTATCTTCTGGGAACTGTTGTTCTATACTTTTGTAACTACCACTGGCAATTTTTAGAAGAACTAGAGTTCAAAACTCATTTTTACCACTTGCTTGTTCTGTGATCCATATTCATACTTCATTTCTTTAAGCCCAAATTAACTCAGTGGTCCCGTCTTTTAGGGTTCTTGTGAGAATTAAATGAAATGATACATAAGAGAATCCAGCACATAATAGGTGTACTACACTCCATCATTCTTTAAAATCAAGCCATTAAAGAGCATCTAGACACACAATGGAAAACCGATTGATGTGAAACACATGATTACTTTATACTTTAACAGTTTCTTCCCATAATGTATTAGATTTTTTTTTAAATGGCTGTTAAATTTCCTGTCAATAGAAGCAAAAAAAAATTTCAAGTTAATATATGAAAACACTCTATAAACCACTTCCTCTTCTTATTTCCTTTTTAATAGGACTCTAAACTTTGACTCAAGTCTCTCTTTCCTTCTTTTATGTTTCTAGTTCTTAGTCATTCAATGTTCAGTACATTTTATTTGCTGACTAAAATTCTTTCTTCATCCTCAACACTATTTTAATAAAATGCTACTTCATTTATTAAACTCTAAGAATATTGGCCTCCTGATTGCCATATTTGCTTCCCATTCAACTGATCCTCAGGACAGAGAACTCAATTTCTTTTTTGTTTTGCAGAGAAATCACAATATCAATGAATTAACTGAATGAAGTACCACCAGAACAGGTTCCTCAGATAATGCTAGTTATATATTCTGCATTTCATATTAAAAATAAATTTGTTTTATATAGAAAGAAATATTGTATCTAAAACAACACTGTGTTTTTAGAACTGAACCCCCAGATGATAAGAATTACATATATTATTTGTGTAGAATTATTTATTTCATCCAAGAAGGCTTAAGAATTGCATTAAGTATTTCCAATTCTGATGTTATGTTGGACTAGATATCTTTACATATTTTTATTTTTATTATTATTATTTTTTTTCTGAGACAGATGAGTTGCTTGCTGCACTCACCAGGCTAGAGTGCAATGGTACAGTGGTGCAAGTTTAGCTCACTACAGCTTTGAATTCTTGGCCTCGAGCAATCCTCCTGGCTCAGCCTCTTGAATAGCTGTGATTATAGATATAAGTCTCTGCACCTGGCTAGTACTATTTATTTTTAAGTTAGAAGTTAAATTTACTTTTCTGACTTTATTTAAAAATGTTAAATATAGAGAAAAGTTGAAAGAATGATACAAAAAATATTCGTGTACTCTCCACTAAATTAAATGATTTTTAACATATTGGTATTTGAAAAAAAATTCTGTCTACTTACATGCATAAAATAATTTTCTCATTGAGATATTAGAAATTCACTTGCAGACATATGAAACTTTACTCCTGAATATTTCATTATAAAACTTCTGATAATAAGAATATTTTACTTAATCATAATGCCATTATTATATCCAAAGGACTTAACAATAATTTTATAATATTATTTATTTAGTATCCAGTCTACAGTCAAATTCTCCCTATTGCCTTTAAATGCTTTTTATAGATGTAAATTTGAATGTATTGAATTTGATCATCCTTTTGTCTGGTTTGTTTTTTCTTTTCTTTCTCTTTAAGATAGAGTCTATCTCTACGGCCTTAGGTAGAATGCCCCAGCACCACAGCTTGAAGGAACCTCAAACTCCTGGTTTAGAGCAATTCTCTTGGCTCAGCCTCCCAAATAGCGAGGACTACAGATACCCACCATTGTGCCCAGCTAGTTTTTCTATTTTTAGTAGAGGCAGGGTCTTGTTCTTGTTCAGGCTGGTCTCAAACTCCTGAGCTCAAGCAATCTGCCTGCCTCGGCCTTCCAGAGTGCTAGAATAATAGGTGTGAGCCACCAGCACCCAGCTTCCTTTTGTCTCTTCTAATGCAAAAAAATTTTCCATCAAAAATTGTTTTCATGACATTGACTATTTGTAGAGTCCAGTCCAGTGGTCTTAGAATGTCCTATATCCTGATTGTTTCCCATGATATAGTTTAACCTGTTTCCTGGTCCCTCTGTTTTTCATGTGGACTGAAATTTAGGTCCCAATTTGATTTACTTAGGGTTAGATCTATTTCTCAGGAGTATTTCATTCATAGCACAAATAATATAGTGACTTCTTATGTTATCAGGTGACACAAAATGTCAAGTTACCCTATCACTAGTGATACTAATCTTGGATAGCAGCTGCCAGATCTCTACATTGTAAAGTACATTTTACCCTTTGCAATTAGTAAAATCACAGAGATAATACTTGGGCACTTTGGGAATATTCTGTTCACCAAACAGCCTTCTAATCAATGGTTTTTAGCACTATTTACTAGTATTCTTTTTGTTTTTTAAAGATTTGCATTAGAGAACCAGAACTTTATATGAATGAGTTAAATTTAGTATGATTATCATTTATTATTCTATAGTTATGTTGACCCTAAAATGTTTTTTGTTTAATATAGCATGATGGACTGAAATATATTGTCTTCAAACTCATATGTTGAAGCCCTAACCCCAATGGGACTTTTTTTTTTTTTTTTTACAATGGGACAGTATTTGATGATGAAGCCTTTGAGAGACAATTGGTTTATTTTTCTTCCCCTTTTAATTTTTGATTATGGGTACATATTTATTATATATGTATGGGTACATGTATCTGTGCCAGTTACAATTCCTGATACAGGCATTCAATATGAATTAGTCAAATCAGGGTAAGTGGAGTATCCATCACCTCAGACATTTATCATTTCTTTGTGTTAGCGACATTTCAATTCCACTCTTTTAATTATTATAGAGTATATCTTATTGTTTATTATAGTCACTTTATTGTGCTATGAAATATCAATTATTCTTTCTACTTATCTAACTATATTTTTGTACTGTCCATAAACTCAATTGTTTTAATATTTACCACCCAGAAATGAATGAGAACATACAAGATTTGTTTTTCCGTCCTTGGCTTATTTCACTTAATATAATGTTCTCCACTTACATCCAGGTTGTTGAAAATAGCAGGATTTCATTTTTGGTTATGTATGTGTACCACACTTTTTTATTCATTCATCTATTGATGGATACTTAGGCTGATTTCAAATTTTGGCTATTGTGAATGGTGTGCTACAATAAACATGGAAGAACAGATATCTCTTTGATAAATTGAATTCCCCTCCTTTGAATAGACACCTAGCAGTTGGATATCGTAGTTCTATTTTCAGTTTTTTGAGGAACTTCTATGCTGTTCTTTATAGTGGTTGCACTAATTTACATTTTCATCAACAGTATACAAGGGTTCTTTCACCATATCCTTACCAGCATTAGTTATTGCCTGTATTTTTGATAAAAACCATTTTAACTGGTGTGAAATGATTTCTCATTGTAGTTTTGATTTTCATTTTTCTGATGACTAGTGATGTTAAGTATTTTTTTATATATGTGTTGTCCATTTGTATGTCTTCTTTTGCCAAGCATCTATTCAGAGCCTTTGCCCATGTTTTAATTAGATTACAGTAGAACCTCTGTAGTTGACCATCTACTTAAGTTGACCTAATTTTCATAGAGCAGATGTGTTGTACAAGTAGTCAGTGAAAGTTCTTTATGTTGACCACCTCCATGTATTGACCAGTATGTTACAGTCTCCTGGCTGGTCAACTTACGTTCTGCTGTATTTGATTTTTTTCTACTGAGTTGTTGGTGGAGTTCCTAGTTATTAATCCCTTGTCAGATGGGTAGTTTGCAAATAGAGAGAATTAGATTTCGATGAGATCATGAGGGTAGAGTTCTCATGAGAGATTAGTGCTCTTAAAAGAAGAGATACCAGAGGCACTCACATTTCCTCTGCCCCTCTTATGGAAAGCCGGGAAAGAGAGCAATCACTAGAACCTAACCATATTGGCACACTGACATCCAACTTCCAACCTCCAGAACTATGAGAAAATAAATTCCTATTGTTTAGAGGCACCCAGTTTATGATATTTTGTTATGCCAGCCCAAGCTAACACATATAGTTTTCTTTTTTTTCTTTTGATACAGAGCCTCAAGCTATCCCCCGGGTAGAGTGCTGTAGCATCACCGCTCACAGCAACCTCCAACTCTTGGGCTCAAGTGAGTCCCTGCCTCCGCCTCCCAAGTAGCTGGGACCACAGGCACCCGCTACGATGCCCGACTATTTTTTTTGGTTATAGCCGTCATTGTTGTTTGGCAGGCCCAGTCTGGATTCGAACCCACCACCTTAGGTGTATATGGCTGGTGCCTTAGCCACTTGAGCCACAGGTGCCGAGCCACATCTAGTTTTCTAAGTATTATAGAACCCATTGTCCCACCTCCACTCCTAACATATTTCTCATATATTACCAGACATTTCTTTGGAAAGATAAACCTCTACTCTGAATTACATGAGCCAAAAAACATCAAGAAGAATATCAGTTGCTGTTTCTGTATGTCATTGCACTGCAGAAAAAAGTGATCCTAAGCAAAGAATTCTCCCAGGTTACTTTCCCTACAGAGCTCAATGGGACTAAATTTTACTATTGTGAATAGTGAGAACCATTGAATCTACATGTTATTGAAAGTTTGGTACTTTTCCCCAAGGCTGAATCTGTGAGAATGAAGAAGCAGGACAAGTAGTTTGAGGAAAAGGAGAGAGAAATTTATTAATTTTCCAACAAATGAGAAAGGCAGTGGACTAACATCTCAAAGACTACCATTCCATCTTTAAGCAGAAATACAGCTTTATAAAGGAGAGTTTTTGAAAGTTGGGCTCTGGTCTAGTGGCCAGTCATCTGTTGTGGCTTTAGACTCTTGTTGTTTAACTACAATTGATGGTTTTGGTCCACCTTATCTCCAATGATCTTGTGACCCTTGTCCCTTGTCTGGACAATTTTATTCAGATATCTCTTGTGGTTTAAGATACTAGAAAACAAACAGCAAAGAACATTTTTCTGCTCCTTTGATCATTGGCCTCAGAGAAGGAATGCAGGCTCTAATTCCCACAAAAGGTATGGGTTTTATGAAGACAACTCTTAAAACATTTCTTTACCCTTTTTCAGACCTTTACCTCACAGCTGTTGGCAAGTGTTTATTTAGATATTACACTCCACAATGCTAAACGTTGTAAGTAAAAATGTTTAATGAATACAGTAGGAAAATATTTTGATACTGGAATTTCATTTTTAGTAAGTCTTTGGTCTTGGTGATTTGAACTATGAATCTGAGGACCACAGATCAGTTGTAAGACAGGATTTATTTTACAAAAAAAGAATACAGAGAAAAAATACCAAAGCTCCTAGCAGAGAAAAAAACTCAAGTGGGGAGAAAGCTCTCTTTAGCTGTCTTTCTGCCTCTCTGTGTCTCTCTCTCTACCTGGGTTCTTTGTCTAGGGCTATAGATAGTCACATGGGTCCTTGTAGTTACATTTGACTTGGTAACAACCCGACAGATACAATCCTTTTTGTTCCCAGGCTAGGAAAGAGAGTTCCCTGTTCAGCCACAAGTGCAAGGGGAAGGGGATACTAAGGTGCTGGTATCTCTCCAGCCATTGTCTGGTGTCTCTGCAGCCCTTGTCTGGCCCCTGGAGCTCCTGGAGCCTCCTGCTGGAACACCTACCCTTCAACCCACTGTTTCCTCTGCTGGCTGCTGATGAATCAACACTGCCAAAGTGAAAGTGGCAGGTCCTCCCCTCAGCTAGGCCAAGCTGGCTAGGGTGCCAACTGTCCTGTATCAATTTTATATTCCTTTGATTACATTTTAAAGTTTTTACTTAGACATTTGCATTGTTCTGTGAATTGTTTTGGTCATACCATTGCCAATTTTTCTATGGTGGCTTCAGCATTTTCTTAATAATCAATACTGAATGACTATCAACTAGGTTATATCTTATTGAAAATTGGTTTTTACAGTTTCATTTTGAAGAAGACTGTTTTATCAGATATACCAGGGTCCTACCAGCTTTAGCAGGACATGAGGAAATGTGGGAAAAATGTTTCTTTGCATTTTGTTTTCAGAAAGCTTATTTAACATATGTGAGAATCAGGCAGTCTTAGTATGTTTTAAATCAATGCCATTTCTAAGTGGATATTTAATTTTAGTAAGTATTTCATCAATGAATCTGAATGTATTTACTAAGTGTCCAAAACATAGCAATAGGCAGAGAGCAAGTTTTAAAAATATTCTTTCCTTGCTATTCAGTTTTTTGGTAGAAGTTTACTTATAGTACTTTTGGGTACTATGTGGTCATGCTATCAACTACCAGAGTCACAAATACATGAGCATACTCTAGAAATTAAAAAAACTAATTCTTCTAGCCCTATTTTGAAAGTAGAATTTATGACATTTAAAGATTGTTCTTTAGGTACATTTTTTTTCCCTTTGCCACACTCTGCTAACTTGAAAATTTTCCCTTACTGATACAGCCTCTTAAAGATGAGTTGAGAAATCAGTAATGTTCAATCAATCTTGGTTGCCAATTGTGTTAAGTGATCTTGCTGTGCAGTACAGGCAAATGAAGCTTTTCTTTTCTGTAGTGAATTAGAGGAGCAAACATGGCCATAAGGTAGGGTGACCAGATTTTAACATCTTTAAGGCGGGACAACATGGCTGGGGGACGGAGTGGGGGCGGAGTGCAGGAGATGCGGCAGGTAGGGCCTGACAACAATGCAAACTTTGATAAACAGTTCTCCATAATCGCTTCTCAACAATTATTTATTACAGTTTAACATTATAAAATTAACAAAAATAATATAAAACTCATGTTCTGGCGAAATAGCCATATGGCGGCCAAAGACCGTATATTCCCTTCTTGTTCTCCAGCCCGTTCGTGCATTCTTTCCAAAAATCGGGACTTTTTAAAAATGCCTCGGGATGCAGGACAAATTGTTGAAAAGCGGGACTGTCCCGCCCAAATCGGGACGTCTGGTCACCCTACCATAAGGGGACATCTGAAAGGTAGTTTTTGAAAGGACATCTGATACATTGTTGTTACAATGACTTGCAGAAATATTGGGCTTTGCTTTGGTATTTGTCAGTTATACTTTGCTTTATTTTGCAGTTATTTTTGTATTTGGCTAGTTCTGTTTACCCTGCTTCCAACATTGTAACTCTCAGAGGGCAGAAAAATGTCTTATTTATCACTCCATTTCTGCAAAGAGTTTTAATAGAAACATTTGTTTTAGTTTGAGTTAAAATTATTTGAAACTGACACCCCTCTCCTGTTATTTTTAATACAACTCTATAATCCTATAGCAATATACACCCATGTTTTATAATCCTTAGAGTTCTTCTAACAATTTAAATTCTCCCTGCTGTAATTTCTCTCTGCCACATGGGATTGTAATTGTTTTCTATCATTTATGTAGAAACACTTTTCATACTCAAAAACAAGACTGAGCCCTTTAGTTTATATAAATTCACTTTTTAACTTGTGCTCCTTACTAGCAAACTTTAAATTATATCTGTTCCTTTGAAATGAACTTTCTTGAAGTTACCATAACCTCATGAAAAATATGACTAATGTATAGTTATTCAGACAGTGTTATTTGTATACTTGTGGAATCCAGAGGTCAATGGAATCATGAAAATAAAAGCAAACTTAGGACATGAAAGAAATCAGTAAAATCCTAACAACCACCCCACTGGCCCTGGTGGGCGGGAATGGGCAGCAGCAGATTTGTTTAATATGTTGTCTTTTTTGTTAGTCATACTGTGAAACTAATAGAGGGAAATGTTTCTGTCCCCTGGAATACTGCTACAAGTAGCAAGACAGTGCCAATTCAAAGTTCTTTAAATCAATGGAGTTTTCTGCCAGATGAGGTTTTAAAGGACTTAATCAACAAGTTCTGTTTAATGTTTATGAAGATACTGAAATTGATTCACTGAGACATGCATTTAGAATGTGATTTTAATACTGACAGTGATTAAAATTTACATTTATTCTGAGACTATAGTATGACCTCTCACAACCTCTGTGCTCTCATCAGTGGTATATAACCAAACAACTGAACAGTAGATTTACCTTCTTAGCCATTGAAATGGTATCCATGACCTCATTAGTTTCAAGCTTTAAGAAACTACCCCAAAATAACTGACCAAATATAAAATCTTCTATTTGACCTTCTAATATTTTATCTCTCACGTGGAAAAAGTGAATAAAAATTTATTTTGAGCCTGTTGATTTTGACATGTGAGGGTTTGGGGAAGCAGAAACCCTTATTTCTTTTTATTTAGTACTAGTCACTTTGGCCAAGTTTACACAGAGTCTGTGAAGAGCCCCGAATCACTCAGTAAAAATGAAGCCAAATGTTAGTAATGACAGTGTGAGAATGCAGTGAACACAGGCTCACTGTGGCTGATAGGTACATATTGAGGTATCCCACACACAAAGGCATCCACAGGTAAGTGGGGGGTTAGTGTAGCAGCTCAGCTACAGAAATTTTCCTTTCTTTCTGTTGCCATCATTATCGTTCTTTATCCCCTTGTTTGTGTTTGCCTTGTGATAGTGTCTACACTGTAGTTCCATAGTAATGTAGCATTTGTGAATAAGAAGAAAGAGGAAGAAGAAAGAAGAGGCAACACCAGCAGTCATCATCCTCTTCCTTCTCCTTTTCACACATACACAAAAACAGAAATGATATTATGAATCCCCATGTATTCTTTTTTTTTTTATTGAATGGTAACTATGTACATTAATGCACTTCTGGGGTACAGTGTGGGGTTTTCACATGCAATCCAAAATACTTCCATCAAACTGATCAACACAGCCTTCATATCATTTTCTCAGTTATTGTTGTAAAACGTTCTCATTCTACTCTTAAAGAGATTCACTTGTACCCCTGTAAGATAAACCTCAAAAATGGTCCCTCCAATCCCCCTCCCTCCTCCCATTCCCCCCTCCCTTCTCCCTCCCCCCTCCCCACATTCTTAGGCTATTTGGTATATGTACACCATGGAATACTATGCAGCCATTAAGAAGGATGGAGACTTTACGTCCTTCATGTTCACATGGATGGAGCTGGAGAATGTTCTTCTGAGCAAAGTATCACAAGAATGG
>CAUYQV010058610.1:0-18818 GCA_963574575.1 Galagoides demidoff | reverse complement strand
TCCAACTCTTGGGCTTAAGTGATTCTCTTGCCTCAGCCTCCCAAGTAGCTGGGACTACAGGTGCCCACCACAACACCTGGCTTTTTTTTGCTTGTAGTTATCATTGCTGTTCAGCAGGCCTGGGCTGGATTTGAGCCTGCCAGCTCCGGTGTATGTGGCTGGCGCCCTAGCCACTGAGCTACAGGCACTGAGCCATTACTGGATTTTCAACAGGGGTTCAAATGGTAACAAAGAAAGAGATGCACACAAGGCCTTTACTTCTCTCTGTGGGTTAGACACACCCTGTTACCTTCTACTGTTGAAAGAGGGCAGTCGGAGGACAAACCAGAATTTGGCTGCTTCGTGCTTTTTAGATGCCATCATTAATAATTCATAATTGAGAAAACTTTACTAGATAAATCAAATTTTCTTCGAATTTTGTTCTGTCACCCTGGCTAGAGTGCAGTGGCATCATCATAGCTCACAGCAACCTCAACTCCTGTGCTCAAGCAATCCTCCTGCCTCAGCGTCCCAAGTAGCTGAGACTACAGATGCACACCACCATGGCTGGCTAAGTTTTCTTTTTTTTTTTTTTGTAGAGATGGGGTCAACTCCTGATCTCAAGTGATCCTCCCACCTTGGTTTCCCACAGTGCCAGGATTATAGACATGAGCCATGGTGTCCAGCCTGAAATTCAATATTTTTGTTTGTAATTTACCTTTAATTTTTTTCAGTGTCCTTAAAATGCAGGCCTACCATAAATTCACTTTGAACAATTATTTTAAATAATAAATGGGATCCCAGTGCTCTGTGATACAAGGATGGATCCCAGACCCCAGTTCGCGCCCTCCTCATGCCTCAATTGAAGGCTTCTGATGAGTGTAGAGTAGCTCTGTTAGTAAGTCATACCTGATTGTTGACTTGAAGAAGTGGACGCTTAGATCTAACATCTTTTTATCTTTAATTTAAATTAGTTTATCTGATGATAAACTATCGAATAATTTGGCCTACAGCTTCTCTGTGATGGTGATGGGAATTCAGGACGAACAAAGTGATTTTCAAGGCAGCTGATCCAGGAGGGTGCCTGCCTCAAAATCTGAAGGAATGACAGATAAAGTCTCCCTTCCCTCCCAGTGAGCTTCATAAATCAGAAATGGCATTCCTTTCCTGAAGTGGGAAGCTTCTGTAAATGTGATTTTATACTTTCTGAAAGCTATGGTTTCCAACTTCATGGTATATTTGGGGAGGTCAGCATCATACAAGGAAATTTTTTCAAATACATACGCAAATACACACACACCCCCCTCACTTCCTGGGATGAATGCCTATGCACGCTGCCTAGATATTTTTCTGAAAAATAAGGCCCTCTGAACTCTGACAGAATGCTGGGGCAATCTCTGTGATGCATTACAAAGGCAGGTGTTATGCCTGGTGGGGGCGGGGTGTGGGTTGGTCCCACCACCTCTGTAACAGGTGCCCGGTAAGGAGGTTTGCTCTGTTTTCCTCTCTTTCTTCTTCACTCTTCAGGGAAACCACGACACAAAGAACTTTATTGGCTCTGAGTCCAGTTCATTTCACTAGTAACAAAAATCTCTGCTCCATCATTGGTCATGGGAAAGGAGAAGAAAGGAAGAACCATTTAAAGAGATAGTATTTCAAAGAGAGGATGATGATAATCCCAGGGTCAAGGATTTACATCCTGGTTTTTTAAAATTATTATTGTTGTTTTTAGAATTCCAAGAAAATCAAACCTGGGCAAGTAGCTTACTTTCTTTGTGTCCTTGTTTCCTCTCCTTTATTTATTTTTATTTTTAATTTTTTTTATTGTTTTGGGATTCATTGAGGGCACAAAGAATTAGGTTACACTGATCACAGTTGTTATATAAAGTCCCTCTTATAACAATGTCCTGTCCCCAAGTGGTGTGCCCCCATTCCCTCTCCCGACCCCCTCATTCCCCTACCCCATCCCTACTGCCGTCATATTAGAATTGAGTACATTGGATTCTTGTTTCTCCATTCTTGTGATGCTTTACTAAGAAGAATGTGTTCCACCTTCATCCAGGTTAATACAAAAGATGTAAAGTCTCCATCTTTTTAATGGCTGAATAGTATTCCATGGTATACATATACCAGGGCTTGTTAATCCATTCTTTAAAATTTTTTTTTTGTAGAGTTAAGGATCTCACTATGTTGCCCAGGCTTGTTACAAACACCTGGCCTCATGCAATCCTCCCACCTTAGTTTTTCAAGTGCTAGGATGATAGGCATGAGCCACCAGGTCTCATCACCTTTACTTTAAACGGGAATAATAATAATATAGGTGGTGGTGTTATACTGATAATGTAGAAAAAATAGTGCAATAAAAACAAGGTGAAAAGAACCAGATGAAATATTCTGAGTGCTTACTATGGACCAGGCACAGTTCTAAGCAATTGACACATTTGAGCTCGTTTAACTCTCAACAACATAAAAGGAGTGAATATATGTAAAGCGCTCAAATCAGAGCAGGGCAGAGGGCAAACACTTTGTCAGCTGGGATTTTGAAACACTACTAGCTAATAATCTGCATGGTTAACCTCATTCTCTACTCTGACGGGTGGGTAATTGCCTCCGAGTTTCCATAATTACAAACTGCGCTTCAGTGAACATCAGTTCTTTGTGCATGTGCAAGAATTGCTGGCTGTCATGAATTTAGCCTGTTTCCTTCTTTTTGCAAAAAAGAAAAAGTAAATGTTTCCTTTAAAGAGAGGCTTAAAATGTAAATAAAAGATCACTTTTTTCTTTAAATGTTGATTTGTAAGTAGCATTTGGATTACAGTGTGCTACATACACCAAACGGAGTAAAGGTTGATTAATAGTGATTCACTTTTTAATTTGCCAAATAAGTTAGAGGATAAATTTGACTAAAAATTGACTATATAAACAGAAGGAATTTGGGAAGGATGGTTTCTCAGCCCCTGTTTTCTGTTGGGTTTTGTTTGCTGTTTATTATATTGTTCTTATTGTTTTTGTCTGTTTCTGCAGATTGGTGTTAACTGCTGGTTTTGTGACCACGTACTGTTTTCTAGTTTAAGATAAAGAAAAATACTTTGGGTTTTGGGACACATCTTAACAAGCTTTGCCATGCTCACTTTGGCAACACATACACTAAAATTGCAACAATACAGAGAAGATTAGCATGGCCCCTATGCAAAGATGACATGAAAAGTCTTGAATGTTCAACATTGTCAAGGTATAGGAAAGTCCTGAATGTTTCAAAATTACACAACTCAACTCTAAAAAATGTCAAGCATATATGAAGAAATGACAAAGGAAAATACAAAACAATGAATGAGACAATAATGAAACTTCAACATATCAAAGTGTAGGAAATAAAACATGCAAAAATGCCAATATGTAGATTCAAATATTTATGCTATAGTTTTTATAAAAGGAACAATAAAAAGTTACAAAGTTTTATCTAAACTTATCAAGGAAAAAGACATAACTTTGAAAAAACTCAACATTCATTTTTGGTAAAAATCTCAGAACACTGGGCGGCACCTGTGGCTCAAAGGAGTAGGGCACTGGTGGCCCCATATGCCAGAAGTAGCAGGTTCAAACCCAGCCCTGGCCAAAAAAAATCTCAGAACACTAAAAACAAAAGGGACCTACGAGTTATGCCATGCTATAATTCTGGATGACTCAAACTTGTTCAGGTACTATATTTGTCCAAATACACACAAATATTTAATGCATTAGCTCAGCGCCTTTGGCTCAAGTGGCTAACCCACCAGCTCATGCACCTGAGCTGGTGGGTTCAAATTCACCCAGCCCGCCAAACAACAATGATGGCTGCAACCAAAAAATACCCGGGGAATTGTGGCTGGCACCTGTAGTCCCAGCTACTTGGGAGGTGGAGGCAGGAGAATCACTTGAGCCCACGAGTTGGAGGTTGCTGTGAGTACTGATGCCATAGCACTCTACCCAGGGCCACAGCTTGAGGCTCTGTCTCAAAAAATATATATATATATAATATATATATATGTATATATTTAATGCATTCTCAGTAAAAACTACAGCACAGGTTTTGAGACTTGGCAAGGTGATTCTGAAGTTTTGTATTGACATCTGAATGACTTAGAATGGCAAAAATATTTAAAAAGGCTCGGCGCCTGTGGCTCAATCGGCTAAGGCGCCAGCCACGTACACCTAAGGTGGCAGGCTCGAATCCCCAGCCCAGGTCCGCCAAACAACAATGACGGCTGCAACCAAAATGATGGCTGGGAGCTGAGGCGGGCACCCCCGGTCCCAGCCACTTGGGAGGTGCAGGCAGGAGACTCGCTCGAGCCCAGGAGTTGGAGGTTGCTATGAGCTGCGATGACAGGGCACTCTACCCAGGGGGAGAGCTTGAGGCTCCGTCTCAAAAAAAAAAAAAAAAAAGCCAACAGAAAACGTTGTGGTCCGAGGGAAATGTCTGTATTCCAGTGGGGGAGGGGCCGCCGCCTCAGCGCTACCCCACAGGAAGTTCAAACCTGGGGTGCCCCTTGAGCTGTCTGTATTCCAGTGGGGGAGGGGCCGCCGCAGCCTCCGCGCTATCTCCGCGGGAAGTTCAAACCTGGGGCGCCCCTTGCGCAGTCTGTATTCCAGTGGGGGAGGGGCTGCTGTGCTGCCTCAGGGGCTCCAGCGGGAAGTTTGAGATTTTTCAGTGTTTGTAAGAGGGGAACTGATTCACCCTGCTGGTCGCCGCGTCAGTGCAGCTCCACACAGACTTCTAAAATTATAGGATGGATCGGTTTCTAGGCAGAGTCCCTTCCCCTCAAGTTTCTGTCCGAATGCCTGGATCTCTGGCACTCTAAACTGGGTCCAAGTGTCTCCCGTTTCTGGCTGCTAAATTCAGCTTGGGAGTCCACGCCTCACTGCACTCTCTGTGAGACACACAGACTCCCTACGAACTGGGTACAGGAGCCTTTCATCGGGGAAGGATTGGTTTCTGTCTCTCAGGATGTCAGCCACGACCTGGCGCCGCAGGGCGCGGCCCCGGACCTGACGCCGCAGGGCGCAGATGGACCCATTTCAGCTGCTGTCCTGAGTTTTTTCTGGCTGATACCATGGTTCTGGACTATACTTCCAATCCAACAATTCCCCTCTTTGCTGCTCACCCTGCGCTGCTTATCCGTGCAAGGATGCCACACGGAAGGGATCCAATAAGCCCACTCTCACCTGAAATCACCAGGAGAGTTGACTCAGGGGTGTATCTCCTCTGCCATCTTGCTCCGCCTCCGGTCTTGCTGTTTCGAGGTGGCAGAGGCAGAAGAGGAGGAGAAAATGGAAGGGGAGGCAGGCACCCTGGGTATAGAGATTATTGAAAAAGTTCTAAGATATAAAAAGATCAAGAAACATGAAATCCACTTGGACATAAGCAAGTGCAGCCTTCCCATCAACACTGATAAACCAAGAAAGTTGAAAGTCGCGTGGGTGACTCAGAAAGGACGCCGCCCACTGGGTTTCTTGGAAGTGAAATAAAGGACATGGATTCCTTGTATAATGTACATGGATTCCTTGTATAATGCTTAAGTCAGGGCTTTTGGTATGCTAGTCACCAGAATAGCTTTCGTTGTCTGCAACAGGTTAAATTTTTATCTCTCTTCTCTCCAAAGCCCCACCCCCTTTTGGATGTCCAATAATCTATCTCCTTAAAAGGGAGCACACATCATTTAACTTTCACTTTCTAGTGAGAATGGATGCGATTTGGTTTTCTGCTCCTAAGAAACTTCACTTAGGATAATGGTTTCCAGTTCCAATAAAGTTGCATTAAAGGGCATTATTTCATTCCTTTTTATGGCTGAATAGTACTCCACATTTTCTTTATTCATTCATGAATCAATGGGGAACTGAGTCTGGTTCCACATTTTTGCAGTTGTGAATTGTGCTGTGATAAACATTCGAGTGCAGGTGTCTTTTTCATAAAATGACTTATTTTTATTTGGGTAGGTGCCCAGTAGTGGGAAGCCTGGACCAAATGGTGGAGGAAGAAAGCCCTATTCAAGAAATGGTGCTGGGAAAACTGGATGGCCACATGGCCAACAACAAAGCAGGTCCTTTAGCAAACTGAGTTTGCCACGTGGTACCTTAATATTCCTAGAAAGACATAATTTGAGAAGGAATACCTAAACAAATAAAAAGAATATTAATAACAACTTTGCAATATATACAGACATATGTCTTTTTATATGTTCAATAATAACTAGAAGTTTTCCATGTAGAAATACTATATTTCTGAAGAATTATTTCTATGTATTTTATATTTTGTGTTTTCATGTTAACTTTATTTCTCTAATTGTTAATGGTAGACAATGGGTATTTGTATATTGAACTTAAAACAATAAAATAATGGTAAACATTAAAAAAAACAGGACCCCTATGTCTTGCTCTATACAAATTAATTCAAGATAGGTAAAATACTTAAATATAAAATAAAATTTCTAGATTAAAAGGTAGAAAATCTCTTCTAGATGTATATCTAGGCAAAGAATTTATAACTATGACCCTAACAGCAAATACAGAAACTATATAAATAAATAAATGGGACTTATTTAAATTAAAAAGCTTCTACATAGCAAAGGAAATAATCAACCAAGTGAACAGACAGTCTTCAGAATGGGAAAAAAATATTCACCAGCTATATTGCCAATGGAGGAGTAATATCGAGAATCTAGACCCCCCCCAAAAAAAACCCCTCAATTAAATCAGCAAGAAAAAACAAATTATCCCCGTCAAAAATTGGGCAAGAGACATGAACAGACATTTTTCAAAGGAAGGTAAACAACAGGCCTATGAAAAAATACTCAAAGTCATTAATCATCAGGGAAATGCAAATTCAATCTACAAAGAGATACCACCTATCAGAATGGTCATTATTAAAAAGTCAAAAGCTGGCCTGAATGCAGAGAGAAAGGAACACTGTCCACTGTGTGCAGGATTGCAAATTAGGACAGCCTCCGTGAAAATCAGTACAGAGATTCCTCAAAGAGATAAATTTACAGTTAAATGTATTTTATGCCTTTCGTGATAATTTTGGTGCTGTGTTGTATGTCATAGAATGATGGGGATAGTAAATGATTATTTTATTCAAAATTAACTTTAAAAGAATGTTATCAACATTACCTGGCTTCCATATTTTTATATGTGTGTGAGAAGGGTCTGTTTTTGGCAAATTATGTTTGTTCATTAAATCATATGCTCAGGGAATGAGTGATTTAATCCAAATGTTGTTTTGGGTTAAATTGTGTTCACCCCCCAAACTCAAATATTGGAAACTGTAACTCCCAGTACCTCAGAATGTGACCATATTTGGATGTTGGCCCTTTAAACAGGAATTAGGGTAACATGAGACCATGTGGGTGAGACGACATATCACTGCTTTTCTTAGAAGAAGGGATTAGGGCACACAGACACCAGGGACGCATGCGCACAGAGGCATGACCGCAGACATAGGCATCAAGAAGGCGGCTGTTGCCTGCCAAGGAAATCGACTCTGCTGGCACGTTGGTCTAGGACTTCTCACTGTCAGAATTGTGAGAAAATAAATTTTTGAAGTTGAAGGCACTCATTTTGTGGTAGTTTGTTATGGTAGCCCAAGCAAACTAATGCAAGTATTTTATTTTGTCTGGAGAAGGGGTTGTTTAGATCTGGGGTCAGAGGCAGCTTCAAGGAGTGGGTTAGTCACGTAGACTGGGTTTGTCTACGTGGAAACTAGAGGGTGGGCTACTCACAGAAGGAGCAATGCTAGTACTATGCACAAAACATCGAGGGGCTAGTCCCAGAGGAAAGAACAGCCTTGTCAAGCTTTAGGGAAAGAGGTAATTTGATTTCAAGCTGGCAGAAAGTAGGTCCTAGTTCAGTCAAAAGATTCTGAACATCAAACATCGAGAATTAAATATTTGGATGGCATTAGGCAGCTCCATCAAGCACAAAAGAGGAAGAAATAGACACTAAGGAAATAAAGACATCATAAGGGTACATGTGAATCTTTCTAAATGTGGAATATAAATGTCTTAAGACAACAACTATGAGAATGACATGAAGGCTATGTTGGCCAATTGGATGAGAATATTTCAAATTGTATATGGAAACAACACACTGTACCCCATGATAGCATTAATGTACACAACTATGATTTAATAATAATAATAATAAAATGCTCTTTTAAGAAACTGAGGGATTAAATGGAAGGCAACAAGATGAAATTCCAAGGGAAATGTGAGGGTTGAGGGAAGACTGATGATAGGGAAATCATCACCATTGAAAATCTGAAACCAGAATGGCCAATGTATGGCTTATGGAGGTAAGGGTGAGTTATGCCTGTCAGGACGCTATCTCATTTAGCAGAGCAGCCTGAAGAGCTGATATGGAGTTCAGTGCAAGAGTTGGTTTGGGGGTTGGTTGCTTACAGATGTGAAAGTGTGGCTGCAACAGCAAGTTGACATTAGAAGTGTGTTTTCTGTTGGTGTCCAGTGGATGTGATTGAACAAGTCTCATTTGTTTGCTTGGCAGTCTGTCAGTGTACCTACAAGAAAAATCAGCTGTGCAGTTTGCAGGCTTTTTTTCCTTATTATTCCTAAGACTTTAAGTCTTTCTTTCAAATACTGCACACTTTATCATCCTTCTCTTCCTGTTACTAGATCACATGGGCAGTATACCTGCCATTACACTCGTGCCCAGGGATTTCCCGTCATGCATTCTCTGGGCCATGTAGCCTCACATTAATTGTGCTAAAGGGTCTCCATGATGTCACTGTACCTCCCAACCAAATCTAATAACTCACAGCTCCCTACAAGCTCAAATTCTTCCTTTTTGCATGTCTGCTTTGCATGATGTGTCCCAATCCACTCTGTCCAGGGTTGGCTCTCTCTACTGCCTACTTCATATACTGAACTCTTAAACTCAGTCATTTTCTTGGTCATCCTGCCCCAGGAGTAGACATTTTCAATCCTGGCTTCCAGTCTGTTTCTACCATCCCCTACTCCAATTCACGATGACCTCAAGACCTTTTAAGAGATAGACAAAGTAAAAGCCACAGAATAGCATTCAAAGATATTTAATGAATACATCAAAGTGTATACACACACACATCCTTTATCTGTTTATCTTTAAATGACAGCTATCTACTATTTTGAGATGATACTGATTTCATCAGCTGGTGCACTGGCTTGAATTATCCAGAAAATAATATAAAATCACTGCTTCCTTTTTGTCCTTAGATACAAAATCCAAATCCACAAGAATGATGTGACCTTCTGAAATCAGAATTCAAAAAGAAGTTTAAATCATTCTAGAATAACTCAAGGAAGACATCAGTCTTCCTCCACCCACCCCAGTGCTTTACTCATAAAGTAGCTTTAAGTCAGAGATGGATTGCCTCATCCCAATGGACATGTATGAAAATAAACTGTTCTGAGCTTTATCTTCATGTCTTCCTTCATGCTCCATTAACATGCAACAAAAAAATACATTTCCATTTTTCTGGTCATTAAAGAAGAATGAGTGTGGTAGAAAATGAAATTTAGCTCATTTGGATTGAGCTCAGTTTAATGAGGTTGACCTTTTCCCTTCATCTTAATATGTTTCTCGGTTCTAAACAGATGACACAAACTTTATTTTAAGGAAATATCTTAATCATCTCTCATCTCATAAACACTCAATCTTAGGCAGATGAACTGCACAAGTGCTACCTTCACAGATGTTTTATCACCTTGAAGTACCAACATTAAATCACAGTTAACTTTAATTAAAAATATAAAAATCAGTGGGCAGATATTTATGTAAGTCAAGCTTAATGGCAAAGACTCATTGGAGCTAAATTATGTTTTAAGTGTAGGGTGGCCAGGTTGGTAAGAAATATTTATCATTTTTCACATATATGGCAGGTGGGAGCTATTAAAGAAAGGCTTTACTTGTCATTTGGAGTTCTCTCCTAAAGCAATCAAGTATTCAAAGTATTTTTCCTTAAGTGTCCACTACACAGCATATATTGCATGAGAGGTTGTTATGAAAATTAACAATAAAATACTTATGTAAAATTAATTTATGTTTTGTTTTGGAATAGTCAAATGAAAAATGAGCAGTTTAATTAACTTACAAAGTGCAAGGTAATTGAGGCAATAAATTCACTTAAAAGTCCAGAATATAGAAAAGTCATGAAGTGGGAAAAACCCAAAATCAGATCCAAAAAACAAACAAGTCAGTTTGACAAATACAGGAGATTTCTGTAGAAGAATTAAAAAAAAAACAGTTATTAATTGCAATCAGATATTGAGGCTAGATATTAGGAGGCTTAATGTACCACTTCATGGGGTTTGGATTTTGTCTTTACAAGCATAGAAAATGGACCAAAGTTCACTGCAAAGAAAACTTAAATGACTTAAGTCATATCAGCAACTGAGTCTTTGTTACTCAATATTTCAAACTGCTTTCAAATGTAGTGAGAAATTAGAACTGTCCCAAGATTATTTGGCTAAACCTTTAGGATGCTAACTAATGGATTTTTTTTTTCTTAGCAGTTCATCAGTTTTATTGATACTTTCAAATAAGTAAGAACCAGCCTTCCTTATTAATAAT
Source organism: Galagoides demidoff (assembly GCA_963574575.1). Lineage (NCBI taxonomy): Eukaryota > Metazoa > Chordata > Mammalia > Primates > Galagidae > Galagoides > Galagoides demidoff. The sequence goes on along the minus strand of CAUYQV010058610.1, from coordinate 8,240 downwards.
AAGAACCGCCTTATCTTGATATCATCAACTTTCTCTGTTATTTTTGTTTTCTCTTTCATTAACATCTACTTTTTTCTTTATTTTTTAAGACACCAAGTCTTACTTTATCACCCATGGTAGAGTGCCATGGCATCACTGCTTACAGCAGTAAGCAATCCCGGCAATTTTTTGTTGCAGTTTGGCCCGGGCCAGGTTTGTACCCACCACCCTTGGTATGTTGGGCTGGCGCCCTACCCACTGAGCTACAGGCACTGTCCAATAGATTTAAAAATAACTTATCCTAGCTGACAAATTAATATGCTTATTAACCATATTGTTTCGACTTCCATCTTATCCTGTATATTTACTGTGTAATAACAGCTAAGTCTGGAAGGCAATCAAGTAATCCATTTTTTAAAAATGTGAGCACTTACTAAGTGCTAGGTACTTTGTTAGGTTGGTGATAAAATAGTAAGAAAAAAGCCAAACAAAATAAATTAATGAATAATAATGACATAGATAACAGAAACTATTTCTGTCCTCAATGACTAACACCCTAGAAGATGATCATTAATCAATAATCTTAACAATTAATCAACTAATGATATAAATGCATGATTATTACAAATGCTATGAGTAAGAGATAAAATCATGCAGTTAGGGAATTGACCTAATCAAGGTACTTTTCTTGACAGAGAGATGCTTAAGGAGAAAAATTAAAAATAAGAAATAATTAACTAGGTGCAAGGAGAGGTGAGATGTTTCTACAGAAACACAGCAACATGTGCACTATTTTTAAGAAGAAAGGAGTAATGATATAACACCACAAAATGTCTCTAATATGGGCAGTGCTGTAGCTCAGTGGGTAAGACACCAGCCCCATATACCGAGTGTGGCGGGTTCAAACCCAGCCCCGGCCAAATTGCAACAAAAATCAGGTGCCTGTAGTTCCAGATACTTGGGAGGCTGAGGCAAGAGAATCGCTTAAGTCCAGGATTTGGAGGTTGCTATGAGCTGTGACGACGCAATGGCACTCTACCGAGGGTGATAAAGTGAGACTCTGTTTCTACAAAATAAATTAATAAATAAATAAATGTCTCTAGTCCTTTATGTGATTGACAGACATCACTTGCCTCAGATCAAATCTGCCGTTGTAATTGTTTATGTCAATAAAGTTTTATAGAATGCAACCACATCCTTTTACTTGCAGTGTTTTCCTGTGGCTGCTCTAGTCCTTTTAATCACCAAAAAGCAGAATTGGGTAGTTGTGACAGAAACTGTATAGCCCACAAACCCTAAAATATTTACCATCTGGTCCTTTGCCAATAGCTGTTGTAAGATTCATGAGAGTGCCAAATTTTGCAAAATCTTTGGCCAATTTGGGACAAATTTTATCAAGGAACTTATGACTAAATGTGAGACTTCATTCCTACAGTATTATAATTTTTGAGGTAATCAGAAGCATTTTATCAATTAAAATTATAAGCAGACTCCTAAAATATAAATCAGACTGAAAGCTAATTATCCTGTTTAAAGCAGTAAGGTGGTGCCATTCCTCTCTGCCTAAATACTTAACCAATCCTCCAAGGCAAAACTAATATCTCAAAAAGCATTACTGTAGACTGTAGGATTAAGAAAGTATCCTACATTGCCAAAGCAACCTTAGCCATTTGTTTTCTCCAAAAACTTTTTTTAAAATAAATTTTCTAAGACAAGAAAGTTGAATCCATGAAAGAATGATCAACTATGTACTTTACAAATAAATTCAGCTCTTAATATTTTGCTATATTTTCTCTGTCTAGATGTTGTGACTGTGTGTGTTTACACATTTTATTTTATACGACGTATCTTATAGAAAATGCACATATCCAGATCCTTCATGCTTATGTTCTTTAGGATGCTTCTCTTAAAACAAAGCTATTTTCCTATGTAGCCACACCACTGCCATCATATCACAAAAAATTACCAGGAACATTTTCTAATGGTTCATTGACAGTCTACCTTCAGATTTCATCCATTTGACTTGGAACAATTATAAAACTTACTTATTCAACTAGTTTAAGTCTCTTTGGTCTTTGCTCTATGACAAGTATCCATTGGGTTTTTCATTATATTGACTTTCTGGACACCCCAAGACAGTAATTTTATGGAATAATTTATGTCAGGAATTTTCTCCTGCATGTGTCTGTTAGTGTCGTCATTCTTTCCTGTATTTCCCAGACATTTTATTGTAAATACTGAATAAATACTGCCTCATGGCTCTATAGTAACTTTTAGGGGAAAAAAAATGAAAGAGAGAGTCAATAAAAGAAACAAAACAAAAATTTAATTTTTTTGGAGGTGATTATTAGATTAATTTTTTACTTTTAGTTAAAGGGAAACAAACATTCAACCTGCTTTTGTAGAAGGAACTATGTGTCATCCTTAGTTGATGAAAAGAAGCATTTTTTTTAATCTTACAAACTTTAAATTTATTATACTCAGATTTAATGTGGGGAGGGGGGTGGATGGATAGGGGAAGGGTGATTGGAGGGATCACCTCTATGGTTTATCTTACAAGGGTAGAATGGAATCTTTCTAAAAGTAGAATATAAACGTCTTAACACAATAACTAAGAAAATGACATAAAGGCTATGTTATCCAGTTTGATGAAAATATTTCAAATTGCATATGAAAAAGCCACACTGTACCCCATGATTGCATTAATGTACACAGCTATCATTTAATTATTTAAAAAAAAAGAAAGAAAGAAAGTGGGGGAGGTTTTCACCTAATCCAGAGATGTTATGTCAAGTGCAGGCTCAGGAAAAGAATCATTTCTTTATAGAAAATTCAGTCAACAGTGTAGAAGGGGGAGCTAGGATTAGAAAATCACCATTCTATAATATTGATCTAGTAAAGGAAGCCCACCAGATGCAAAAACTATTAGATGAAAAGTTGTTGAACCAGCCGTCCATTCAGGACCAAAGAAATGCCTCACTCCCCTTCCCGGGGACTTATTACAAAGTTGAAAGTACAGTGTTAGAATTAAAAAAAAAAAAAAATCTGCAGGCATCACTTTAATTTACATGACCAAAGTTAGCATCCCTGAAAGTAGGGCAACTTGATGGCTCCTGATTGATACAATGTAAAATACACAGAATCACTTATAAAGTATTTTTGCCAAACATTCCTTATCTGTCTCTATTCAAGTATTTAAACCTAACCACCAATTCTTCTAAGTAGGTATTTTCAGAAATGACCTCATAAAATAACTGTATAAAAATAGTTGTATAGACTATATATCTGAAACCAGGATTAATCATTCAGGTAATGGATGTGACTATTCACAGCTCACCGGGGAAACGACTACTGAGACTGTAGCGAAAAAAAATAATGCACTATATGTAAGGAGTCTCATTATCACATTCAGAACATTTTTAACATAAAAAGCCAGAGTCTTTTGGATGGCTAAGGAGACAGATATAGAGGAGTTGGGTCTCCCATGGCACCATAGTAGTCAGCCTACTTGATTTCTCATTATGTAAGAAAAGCAAGTCTGTGTATTCAAATCACAATCAATCTGGCTTTCTATGGTTTGTAACTGAAGACAATCCCCTCCTGACTGATATACTTATTCTATTTCATTTAATGCATTAAATACACTAAGAGGGAGGTAGTGTGTGACAATTGTAATAAATATATTCTTTAAAAACCTTGTTTTTGGAAGGAGATATAAAGATGGAGCCTGTATACATGATTCATTATGATTTAAAAGTTTATTTTGCTGAATAGGTTCAGGGATAATTATCTTGCATTCTAATTTTTACACACTTCAACAGAAAGTGAACCAGCAGCAAATTGAGATCGGTGAATACAAATGACTTGTATTCAAGGCTCTCAAAGCCACCAGTGTCTTAGTAGATGTGCAAAAGACTATGAGAAAGGTGCATTAAATTAGTGGAAAGATTTGCAGGAAGATAAATAATAGATACTGTGGCTTATGAATTGTAGAGACTGTAAGAACTGTCTAGAATATTTATCTCATCTTAATAAAAGTAATCCACAATTGTTCAGGCAATTTAATAAAGCAAGGTAGCTTTGATGGTGTGATAGATATTCAAAGAATATTTATCGTTGACTTCTGGAATGTGGAACATACTGCACTCTTTGGTATGTTTAGATAGCTGGTCTATATTTTCTTGCTGTATAAATATGTAAGCATGCTTCATCTTTTATATGATGCTAAATAAGCATAATGAAAATGGTAGTTGAAACTCAGTTTTGAATGCAATTCAGTGACTCCCACTGCAAAAGATGCCAAAAGGAATGCAAAGGCAAATTCTACAGCTTGAAGCCTTTTCTTGGGAGCTTGCTGAGTTTCAGAGCGATCGCTTGTAGTTTTTCTTTACTCTCCCAACCCACAAATTTTCCTTCACTTCTTTTCCTTGAAATTTCCTTCCTCAGTATCCTACTCCAAACGACAGATTCAAATATAATCCCAGTAATTCTTCCCCTGGTCAACTCACTCAAAGACCTATACATAAGAGAATCATCACCTAGAAAACATTTGCAAAGCTCTTTAGCTATTAAAATTTCAGCTGTGCCCTGAGTCCTCATACCATGAAGTTTAGAAAGAATAGTTTTCATCTTCAAGCATTCCAGAAGGCACAGAGAGCCGAAAAGTGAAGTGTTTTCCTGAACGAGAGAGTATCACTTATGACAGCTTTTTCATAGTGTTGTGTCAACTCCTTCCACAAACACCTGAAGTAGAATTTTTATATTCAGCCATACACTTTGAAAATGTATCGTATTCAGAATATATGGAAGGGTGAAGGAAGAATATTCCGAATTTAAAAGTGAATACATTTATTGACCAATGTGGCTTGAAGGTATTGCAGGGGTCAACAGTAAACAATTTTTAAAGTTTGCTTTTTACCCAGGGAAGTGTGCAGAACACGTCTATGTCTGACACTGGCATGGCAACATGAATGTAAGGAGGTATTACAAGTGTTCACATTGCGTGTTTTTCTTCCCCCATCTTCCTCTGTCTTCTAGTGTGTTGGGGTACAACATTTTAGATGACAAAATATGCCTTCCTTCTCTACTATCTACTCCCTTGTTCCTGAGGAACATGCTTATGGTGGAAACTTGACACATTGGAGCTCTCCTAGGGATTGTCCCCAATGCACACCCACACACACACATGCACACCTGAGTCCTGAACTAAGAGGGATCCAGGATAAGCAAAAAACAGAATGGGCTCAGAGTCCAGCAAGCCCACTGCTTCGGTATTATCAGCCAGAATTAAGACAGACAAAATATTCCGGTACTCTGGAAGTTTACATTCTACTGGAGAATAAAGACATTAAATAAGTAAACAAACACATGAATGAATTATAAATAGTTTTGACTCCTCTGAGACAAATGAAGAATACCTATTAGGGGGGGCTACTATATTGAAAAGTAAGACCACTGAAGTCTATAACCGAGAGAGCCACAATGGAGCATGGATTTAAACTGTGCATGCTGGGGAGGTAGAATATTCTAGCACATGCAGTGCCTAGTTTAAAAGCTTCAAGATGAGAATAAAGCTGGTGGGATATTGGAAAGAGAAAAAAAATCCATTGTACCTAGAAAAGAAAGAGGTATCAAGAAAGGAAATGGTAGGAGACAGGCACAGGGAGAGCATGAAGGGTGGGAGGTAATCGGAGCATCTCACACAGGGGAGGAATGAGACTGACAGACTCATGTATGTGAAGGATGTGACCCAGGGTTCAGTATAGAGTAGGCATTCAAAACCTATTCATTAGTTTGTTATTATCTCTTTCTGTTAAGATAATGCAAGACCACAGTGTATCCAAAATCTACAGAGAGGAGAGTGACCATGTATTTAACGTTTAACTTTAATCATCATAAAAGTGAGACACAGTCATTTATAAAATACACAAAATTGAATAACTGCCATAAGGGACAAGCGGAAAGCCTGCACCTGCCATTCCTTCTCCCAGATACAAGTGCTTTGTTTTTTCTTGGAGTCATATCTGTATTATTGAGCTCTTGCTGTGTATACACTTTGGTATACCAGTGCCTTTTTCTTTTTGCGTTAATTAAATCAGGTTAAGCTTAAGGAGTTTGCAATTACTTACGTAATCTCTTCCCAGAAAGTACTGTACAAAATCAATGCCATGACCTTCGCAGATGTGTTTCACTGTCTTGTGTGCCCCAAATCAAGTGTGCATGTGTTCTCAGAGAACTAGCAACTCAACTCTCTGTTGTATGCAGGGCAAACTGAATTCTTATATCAAGTTAACAGATGAGTAACCAGATTTCAGGGTCTAATTCAAAAATGTATAGGTTCCAATAATGCTTGGGAAAGTTACATCTACACTCTAGCTCTTTTATTTCTGGCCCGTTGGCTTTCCCACCAAACAGCCCTAGCATCCCCTGGCTCCACACGTCCTCATGTCCTCCCACTCAGCGCACAACAGACCTGCAGTGTGGGCATCACATAGCGTCTTGTCGGACATACGGACTCTGCATCTCCACCACCCATCTACCAATGCAGTACGTGACCTTGAACAAGACCCCTCCATGAGTCCCATCTATTCACTAATTTTGAGAAGTGTCACACAGCACATCTCCAAACCCTTGTAGAAAGAGGATCGACTGATCAAGATAACTAATGCTATGACCACTCTCAGTCTGGGCAAGCTGCAAGATGAACCCAAGGACTTATTGGTTTCATACAGAAGGCAGAAAAAAATAGTAATTCTGGGCTAAAAATAGCTCACTGGTCATAGGTTCATTGTCCATTAAAGTGCAGTTTAAAAGTGAGCCACTTATTCACTTAGCTGGGAACCTTCAGCCAAAGGGACCCGTAAAACTTACATTTTAAAAGTAATTCTCACCTACAGATAGAGTAATTCATGTGTAAAAACAATAGGTGCAAGTCCATATTTATTCCACTGATTATTTTAACAAAGTTGCCAAAATTCTAAATGTGGTTATAGAGGTAGTTACGTAAATTGTGTTATAACTAAACAGAGGCAAACTACACAATCATTTAAAAGGATGGTATTTTATGGCACACCTACCCAGGTATTGCTAAGTGAAAGTGGCAGATGCTTTGTGTGTGTATACAAATATACTTGAAGCTATGAATATGACCATAAAGATCTGCAGTGTTTCTGGAGGCATAGTCAGGATTCTAGCAGCTTAGATTTGTGGGAAAGGAACAGAGTGGCCTACGGACAGAGGAAGACAGAGACCTGTATTTCCCGTACATGTTTTTATATATTTTGAACAGTATACGATGTGCACGTATATTCTCTTGTCTATAATTTTATATAACAGAGATCATCTTTTCTAAATTTTTATTTTAGAGATGAGGTTTTGCTGTGTTGCTCAGGCTGGAATGCAGTAATAATTCAAAGATGGTGAATGCTTACTACAGACCCTAACTTGTGGGCTCAAACCGTCCTCCAGCCTTAGCCTGCCAAGCAGCTTGGATTACAGGCAAAAGCAACATATTTTCCCTTTTCTTTGTTGTTTGGAAATGAGGTCTTGCTATATTGCTGACGCTGATCTCCAGCTCTTGACTTTAAGTGATCTTCCCTCCTCAGCCTCCCAAGTAGCAGGGACTTACAAGCACATGTCTCCACACCTGACTTAGAAATCATTTTTATTCAGGGCATAGAAAACATATGGGGGGAAAGACAGTAATTATCATGAATATAGTGACAAATGTTCATCTTTGCAGGACATCAAAGCAGAAACAACGGAAACATAGCTAGTTTGCAATGTAACGACTTACCTCTATCGTTCACTAGTCAAATAACTTTAGTTCTATCCTTTTTATTTTCAAGTCTCACTAATAGTTCTATTTTAGAGAGAAGCAAACTACCTCTCCTATCTTCCACCTTATAATATTGTGAAGATTAAATCAGGAAATGAATCCAAAAGCCCATTACAAAGTGTAATATGCTGCGCGGAATTAAGTCTGTATTATCCAGTCTGGATGTTTAATATTTTCATAGACTCTCAATGGAACCACATCAAATATTAACCAGGTCCATTACCGTTCCTCTCTGATGTAGCCTACATTTCAGGAAGAAATGGGTCTTTCTGAATCACAAGTCTTTTTTTTTTTTATTGAATGGTAACTATGTACATTAATACACTTCTGGGGTACAGTGTGGGGTTTTCACATGCAATCCGAAATACTTCCATCAAACTGATCAACACAGCCTTCATGTCATTTTCTCAGTTATAGTTTCAAA
>CAUYQV010058609.1:0-10332 GCA_963574575.1 Galagoides demidoff | reverse complement strand
ATGCCAGACACCAATGAATTGAAGCTGAATAAATTAAGTCATTGTCCTACTCTTTAATCCACGTCTCTAGCTATTTATTTATTTATTTTAATTAATTTTTTTTTTTGAGACGGAGCCTCAAGCTATCCACCTGGGTAGAGTGCCATGGGATCACAGCTCATAGCAACCTCCAACTGCTGGGCTCAAGCCAGTCTCCTGCCTCCGCCTCCCAAGTAGCTGGGACCACAGGTGCCTGCCACAACGCCCGGCCATTTTTGGTTGTAGCCATCATTGTTGTTTGGCGGGCCCGGGTTGGGGATTCGAACCTGCCACCTTAGGTGTACGTGGCTAGTGCCTTAGCCGATTGAGCCACTGGCGCCGAGCCGCTTGTTTCAAATTTCGAGGAGTTTATCCTTCAGTTTTTCTTCTTTCAAAGAACTGCTTCCTTCTCTTCACTTACGAACACAGTTTCATTCCTACCCTGTGAAAGGCTGGAAGTTTTCCCATAAACTTTTCAGAATGATACATTAATGATGGTGACCTAGACTGGAGCTCAAGTAATTCTCACCTTCCCAGTTCTGCTTCCTTCAAAGCCATTTCCAATTGGAAGCCCCAAACACAGCCATTACCTGTCCAGTAGATGGCGCCAAAAGTTAATCACTCATTAGGGCTAAAATCCTCCAATTTGGTACAATTCAAACACATACTCAGTTATTCATTTTGCACACATAGGTGGCCTGCCACGTGCTGAGACTTGATATGGGTTTGTAGGATAAAGAGATGAGAAGCCAGGCACAGTGGCTCATGCCTGTAATCCTAGCACTCTGGGTGCCAAGGTAGAAAGACCACTTGAGGTTAGGAGTTTAAAACCATCTCTGAGCAAGAGGAAGTCCTGTTTCTACAAAAAATAGAAAAAGTAGCCAGGCATGGTGGCATGCACCTGTAGTCCTAGCTACTTTGGAGGCTAGACGCTGGAGGCTGAGATATGAGGACTGCTTGAGCCCAGGAGTTTGAGGTTGCAGTGAGCTATGATGGCTGACACCACTGCACTTTACCTGCAGTAACAAAGCAAGACTTTTGTCTCAAAAAAAAAAAAGGATGAGAAAAACAAAATCTAATTTCACTTCCAACACATGGGCTAAGAGCTGTGGAGGAGGCATCTAGAGTAAATTCACCCAAAGGGGGTGTTTTCTAAGTGGGGCTCGGTAGACAAGTGTTTGCCCGGAGAAGAGAAGAGTGTTCAAAGAAACAAAACTGCTCTAAGTGCATTTTGGGAATGGCCTAGAGTGGAGAGAGAAGGGTTGGGAAAGAAGGTCAGGGCCAGTGAGTAAAGCCTTTGAGCTGCTGTAATAATATGAGCAAATGAAGTGCCATGAAGATGTTGAATGTGAGGCAGCGCCTGTGGCTCATTGAGTAGGGCAACAGCCCCATGTGCCAAGGGTGGCGGGTTCAAACTGGCCTCGGCTGAACTGCAACAAAAAAATAGCTGGGCATTGTGGCGGGCGCCTGTAGTCCCAGCTACTCAGGAGGCTGAGGCAAGAGAATTGCCTAAGCCCAGGAGGTGGAGGTTGCTTAGGGTAACGAGACCTCCTGATTTTGGCGGAACAGTCCCGCTTTTAAACAATTTGTCCCGAGTCCCACGGCGTTTTTAATAAGTCCCGATTTTTGGAAATAATGCACGAACGGGCTGGAGAACAAGAAGGGAATATACGTTTTTCGGCGCCATGTGGCTATTTTGCCAGAATATGAGTTTCATATTATTTTTGTTAATTTTATAATGTTAAACTGTAATAAATAATTGGTGAGAAGTGATTATTGAGAACTGCTTATCAAAGTTTGCCTTGTTGTCAGGCCCTGCCCTGCTCCGCCCCCGCTCTGCCCCCGCCGCCACGTTGTCCCGCCTTACAGATGTTAAAATCTGGTCACCCTAAGGTTGCTATGAGCTGTGATGCCACAGCACTCTACCAAGGGCAATAAAGTGAGACTCTAAAAAAAAAAAAAAAGATGTTGAATGTGAGAGTGATAAGCCCTGACATGCATTTAGTGCCATCCTTCCCACTGCCAAAGGAGGGTGGGAGGAGGGTTGAGAGAATTCAGCAGCACTATCTTGAACTCAAGAGAAGAAGAGAAAGGCGAGTAGAACAAAACCAGAAAACAACGCAGCAATACATTCTTGGTGCACCCCCACACACACACATACACACATACCTCCCTTTCCTGTTCTATTTTTCTTCTCTCTGTATCTGTTTCTGATATATACATATATAAATATTTAAATATATAAATAAATACTTATTTATTTTGAGACAGTCTCAAGCTGTGCTCCTGGGTAGAGGGCCGTGGTGTCATAGCTTGCATCAACCTTCAATTTGGGCTTAAGCAATCCTCTTGCCTCAGTTTTTCTATTTTTAGTAGAGACAGGGGTCTTGCTTTTGCTCAGGCTGGTCTCAAACTCACAAGCTCAAGCAATCCACTGTGTCCGCTGAACCATATTTTTAAAAAATGTATCAGTGGGGACCTAGTATGGTGGCTTATGCCTGTAATCCTAGTACTCTGGGACGCTGAGGCAGGTGGATTGCCTGAGCTCACAGGTTCGAGACCAGCCTGAACAAGTCAGACTCCATCTCTAAAAAAAAAAAGTATCAATGAGCCAGATCTGCCTGTGATTATTCTGGAGGCCTTTCTTGTGGGTGATCCCTGCATAAAGGACTTTTCCTGACTCAGTGTTCTCATCTATACAATGAGACCAAAGCCACCTACGTGAGGGTTGAAAAAATTAACTGAGAAACTGCATGCAAAGTGCCTACCCCACCACCTGGTAGGCATGTAAGGGGACATATATTCCTGTGGGAGTAGGCTGGGGTCGATCCCAGCAGGGCCTATGTACTTTAACATAGACACATATAGTACTTACTGTGTATCAGGCCCTGTCCTGGGTCATTTCCAAAAGCATTTCCTCACAGGCCTGTTTAAACAGCTTGGTCTTTCACCTAGGAGTGACATGAAATCAGTGAGGATTTGAGGACTGTGTAGAGAAGGTGATTCATAGGGTCAGAGTTGTGCTTAAGAAACAGGGTTTTGGCTTGGCGCCTGTGGCTCAAGCGGCTAAGGCGCCAGCCATATACACCTAAGGTGGCGGGTTTGAATCCCGCCAAACAACAATGCCACCTGCAACCAAAAAAATAGCCGAGTATTGTGGCGGGCGCCTGTGGTCCCAGCTACTTGGGACGCTGAGGCAGGAGACTCGCTTGAGCCCAGGACTTGGAGGTTGCTGTGAGTTGTGATGCCACAGCACTCTACCCAGGGGAACAGCTTGAGGCTCTGTCTCAAAAAAAATAAACAGGGTTTTTCTAATCTTGCTATGTTGCCCAGAAACAGCAAGAAAGGCCAGGTTGGAATGAAGTGGCTATTACAGTAGTGGTCCTGCTACCAATCAGCACAGGAGTTCTGACCTGCTGTTTCTGACCTGGACTGGTTCACTGTGCTTTCTTAAGCGAACTGGTAATTTCCCCACTCTGAGAAGATCACCCATATTGATTGATACTCAACTTAGTGCAGACCCTCAGCTGACATAGCACCCTACAGCCCAGAACTCCTGGACTCAAATGGTCCTTCTGCTGCAGCCTCCTGAGTAGTTGGGACTACAAGCGTGCACCACCACACCTGGCTAATTAAAAAAATTTTTTTAAAGATGGGGTCTTGCAAAAAAAAAAAAAAAGAAAAGATGGGGGTCTTGCTACGTTGCCTAGGCTGGTCTCAAACTCCTGGCCTCAAGTGATCCTCTCACCTCCCAAAGTGCTGAGATTTCAGGTGTGAGGTACCACATCCAGCCTCAGATCTGTGTTCTTTATTTATTTATTTTTATTTTTTTTGCAGTTTTTGGCCAGGGCTGGGTTTGAACCTGCCACCTCCGGCATATGGGGCCAGCGCTCTACTCCTTTGAGCCACAGGTGCTGCCCAGATTTGTGTTTTTTTTTTTTTTTTTTTTGAGACGGAGCCTCAAGCTGTCACCCTGGGTAGAGTGCCATGGCATCACAGCTCATAGCAACCTCCAACTCCTGGGCTCAAGCCAGTCTCCTGCCTCCGCCTCCCAAGTAGCTGGGACCACAGGCACCGGCCACAATGCCCGGCCATTTTTTGGTTGCAGCCATCATTGTTGCTTGGCGGGCCCGGGCTGGGGATTCGAACCTGCCACCTTAGGTGTACGTGGCTGGCGCCTTAGCTGATTGAGCCACAGGCGCCGAGCCCAGATTTGTGTTCTTAAAGCTCATCTTGGCTACAAGTTGGAGCAAGACCAGATGCAAGGAGCTGATGGCTGTGTTTGTGTGTGTGGGGAACCTGAGGGAGGCGAAATGGCAGATGAAAATGGAAGGAAGTGGCTGGATCTGATGGTTTTTAAAGGCAAAAATGGGCTTGGCGCCTGTAGCTCAGTGGCTAAGATGCCAGCCACATACACTGGAGCTGGTGGGTTCGAATCCAGCCTGGCCCTGCCAAACGACGACAACTACAACCAAAAAAAAAAAAAATAGCTGGGCGTTGTGGAGGATGCCTGTAGTCCCAGCTACTTGGGAGGCTGAGGCAAGAGAATCACTTAAGCCCAAGAGTGGGAGGTTGCTGTGAGCTGTGACGCCACAACACTCTATCAACGGCCAAATAATGAGACTCTTATCTCAAAAAAAAAAAAAAAAAGGCAAAAATGACACGACTCAATGCCAGATCCCCTTCGGAGAAGCTTCCGTTTCTGGAAGGTTGTAGGACAGTTGGTCACCTGGCTGCCAAACCCTCAAAGAGGGCCAGACAGGGGGAGGAAGCTCATGAGCTCAGAGTCCTGGCCAGGGCTCTTCATGATTCACCTGCACATAGGTATTATTGGCAAGTCAGAGTTCTAGACAAGATATTCTTCAGGTCTTAGACCCACTTCCAAAGAGTTCAAGTGATAGGGAAAGGAGGCGGGGGTGACTCTGGAGAGGAGACAGAGAAGGAACAATCAGGGAGCAGGAGGAAAATCATAGCATGTTGATGGTGGAAATGTAGCAGAGAGCTTAAGAAGGAGAATGGCAGGTGACAGCGTGAATGTTACCTAAAGATCAAGGGGAATGGGACTCAAAATGTCCTTGTAGATAGTAACTGAGGCAGGAGAAAGCCAGGACAGGATGTTGGGGAAGGAGAGAGAGACATTAAATTTGAGCCTGGCCAGGAATAATCTTCTCAGTGACATCCAGATCCAAGAAATGGCCTTGGGGTAAATTAACTGGAGAAGAGTGACAGAAACAGAGGAACGTCAGAACTAGGGCATCAGATGGCTCATCTATAAGAAAAGCTAAACCTCCTAGGACAAGCAGACACTAGGGTAGGAAGAGAGAGGCCTCCAAGTTAGGAGAGTGAGGTAGTGGCTGGCTGGTAGGTAATCGGAAGAGGACCTAGGAGCAGGGGCTTACCGCTGCCAGTCCCCACCTCTTCATACCACAGAAAGTAGCAACAGGGGACCTGCCCCTCCTCCTTCCCCATTCCACCTGCTTTCTCTCCAAAATGCAAGGGAAACTTGGGCCCAGCGCATTCACCTGGGTTGTTAAATATTTACAATATGACCAAACACTTGCAGAACAGCCCTTGCCTTGGGGGCTGATACTTTCCATTATATTCCCCCCTTTTTAATGCTAGTCAAGACTCTTTGTTATTTCAAATGTTCATGAGGACCCAGTTCGAAAACCCCAATTCCTAGGGAAGCTGGTTTATGTGCCAGACAAGGAAGTGGAGTCAATTTCCATCAAGTTTGTTTCTTTTTTTTTTTTTTTTTGAGACGGAACCTCAAGCTGTCCCCCTGGGTAGAGTGCCATGGCATCACAGCTCATAGCAACCTCCAACTCCTGGGCTCAAGCCAGTCTCCTGCCTCCACTGGGACCTCCTTGAGAAGGAGACTTGGGACTCCTCCCAAGTAGCTGGGGCCACAAGCGCCCACCACAACGCCCGGCCATTTTTTGGTTGCAGCCATCATTGTTGTTTGGCGGGCCCGGGCTGGGGATTCGAACCCGCCACCTTAGGTGTAGGTGGCTAGCGCCTTAGCCAATTGAGCCACAGGCGCCGCCTTCAAGTTTGTTTCTTCCAGATTATTCCCGAGGGCCTGGCAGATAGTCTCTAAAGGAGAAAGGGTAATAGTGGGAGGAGCTGGAGACAAAGAGGAGTCGCGAAGGGGGCAGGGTATCTGGGCCGGGCAGGGGTGTGGGGAGCTCCGGGTGTCAACCGAGGTAGTCTGAGGAACCTGAGGCCTCTACGGTTCTCAGGGTATGACGTGGTATTATTCAGAACACTTAACATTCCCATTTAGAAACTGACTTTGGGGGCAAGTTCATCACCTTAATATTAGATACTTAATATGGAAACTTCAAATGTAGTAGTAAGGAAAAACAATGAGCTTTATCAAATTATAGTGGATATGGCACGGTAAGGGTGAATTTTGTTCAACGAATCCCGGAATCCCAAACTAAAGAGCCCTGGAAGCGCTAATGGCATAGTCTTAAGGCGAATCAAAGGCAAAGAGAAATCCCCAAGGGATTGCAACTCAGCGCGGAGAATTCGCGCCCATTAAAGTACATTACAGGACCACCGCCCGGGGGGGGAAGAGGAGCTGGAGGATGCCGAGGGGCGACTACCCCGTTCCTACGCCGGCGCGCTCTCCGCCACTCGCACGGCCTTCTCCCCGCAAATCGGGCTCAGCCCGGTCTCCTGCTCATCGTCCACGTGTCCGAGCCCCGCTGGGCCCAGACGTTGGGGCACCCAGACCTCCACAATACGCGGACACTCTTCCAAGAATTCAAATTTTACTTTCGCAGGTTTCACCAATACCCAAGCGTAGAAACCCAGTACTTGACCCACATGCCTTGGGAACCAGCCGCCCGCGCTCGGCGTGAAGGGGGGGTGGTGGTGGTGTGCGGAGCCTAGTGAGGGCTGGGGGAGGCGGCCCGGGAAGACGTCGAGACCTTCCCGAGAGTTCCGCGCTGCGCAGGCGTACGGTGATCAGCACGGGAACGCGCGGCTGCTGCTGGGGGAGGGGCGCCCCGGCCAACCTCTGCGCGAAATCTGCGCGTACCCGGGAACGGGCCGCAGCCAGGGCGCAGGCGCAGGCGCGCGGCCGCGGCGGCAGTTGGGGAGGGTTCTTCCGGAAGGTTCGGGAGGCTTCTGGAAAAGGCGCCGCGCGCTGGGCGGGCCCGCCGCTATATAAGGGCGGCGCGGGGGCGGCGCGCCAGTTGCTTCAGCGTCCTGGTGCTGCTGTAGCGTGGAGCTTGTGCGACCCATTAGCCAAGGTGAGGGGGCTGTTTGGGGGGGACTCTGACGGGCAAGGGGTTCCGGGGTCGGGCGCAGAACGAACGAGGGGCCCGGGGTCAGCTCTTGAACCACCTGGGCGGCCATGGTCGCTAGCCTGCGGGCCGCGGGCCTGCGGCGGCCTCTCGCCCCATTTACAAATGGGCCAGGTGGTCTGGGGTGTGCCGGGCTGTACTAGCGGGACCGCGCAGGAGGGGCCGGACGCACCTGGACCTGGAGCGCCGCCGCGCCCGGGCCCTCCTGGGGGGCGCAGCGGAGGAGAAGGCCGCCATGGCGCAGCCGCCGCCCGCCGCGAGGGCAGGGTAGGGGAGGCCGTTAGGAAGGCGCTGGGCCGCCGGGCTCTGGTCGGGAGCGGCCTCGGGAAGCGTGCACGCTCCTCGCGGTTACCGCGACTCGGAATGAGGTCATCCCTTTGTCAGCCGCTTTCTGTTCGGTTCATTAAAACTGCACATTTCTATAAAATCCGGTTCCAAAAAAATACTGGAGAATGCGGTGTTTATACGGGCGTGGTGTCGTTTGTAGATGCCTGAGGAAACCCAGACCCAAGACCAGCCGATGGAGGAGGAGGAGGTTGAGACGTTTGCCTTTCAGGCAGAAATTGCCCAGTTGATGTCATTGATCATCAATACTTTCTACTCGAACAAAGAGATCTTCCTGAGAGAGCTCATTTCAAACTCATCAGATGTGAGTTTCTAACGAAATGAAAATTGGGTTGGTTTTGGTTTCAGTGTGAGCTTAATCTTGGTGTTGTGTGTTTGACAATTTTTTATTTTTTGTTAATAGGCTTTGGACAAAATCAGATATGAAAGTTTGACAGATCCCAGTAAACTAGACTCTGGGAAAGAGCTGCATATTAATCTCATACCAAACAAACAAGATCGAACCCTTACTATTGTGGATACTGGCATTGGAATGACCAAGGCTGACTTAATCAATAACCTTGGTACTATTGCCAAGTCTGGAACCAAAGCGTTCATGGAAGCTCTGCAGGCTGGTGCAGATATATCTATGATTGGCCAGTTTGGTGTTGGTTTTTATTCTGCATATTTGGTTGCGGAGAAAGTGACTGTGATCACCAAACATAACGATGATGAGCAGTATGCCTGGGAGTCCTCTGCAGGAGGATCATTCACAGTGAGGACCGACACTGGTAGGCACCTAATAGGAAAAAGTTATAAAGGTGGTAACTAGGGGGTGATGGGGTGCCTGAAGACCTTGTAAGACAAAATTTGCATTTGCCCAGCAGTTCAGGATCAAGCTAGTGAGCATTTGGTTAATGTAATAGCATGATGTGGAGGTTATCTTAGCAAGGCACTTAAACCTATTGTGGGAGTCTCTTTATGGTAAAGCTGCTCACTTAATAGACTTGTTCCAAAGAGTGTTAGGATTAGGAATGGCATTGAGCTAAACTAATTGCATTTTGTTTATTTTTGATTTGGCTATTAAAACAGTCCATTTCTCCTTTTTTTATTTTCAGGTGAACCCATGGGTCGTGGAACAAAGGTTATTCTCCATCTAAAAGAAGACCAAACTGAGTATTTGGAGGAAAGACGAATAAAGGAGATTGTGAAGAAACATTCTCAGTTCATTGGCTATCCCATTACTCTCTTTGTAAGTTTTCACGTACAGTAGAATTTTCATAGTTGACAACCTCCTTAACTTGACCTAATTTCCATAGATTTGCAAGCACTACATGTAACATGTATGCATCGGTATAGTAAGCCTAGTTCTTTCTGTTGACCAATTTGTTAACAGTCATTTGGTCAACTTAATAGAGGTTTTGTTAAAATTGCAGAGTGAATTTGTGTTGCTTTTTATGTAAATAAACAATCTTTGTTCCTTAGCTCTATTAAGGAAAGGTCACAAGCTTTACACTAGGTTGAGGCCTCCTCTGGAATCTAATCTCTTTTTGTAAAGGTACCAAGAAGTACTAGATCCATCAGATTTTGAGAATTTTCTGGTTTATTTAGGTTAGTGTGCCACTCCTTTCACTCTGTCTTTCAGGTTAGAATGCAGAGTGCAGAGGTGATTTTTTTTTTTTTTTTTGAAGGTGGAGAAGGAACGTGATAAAGAAGTCAGTGATGATGAAGCAGAAGAAAAGGAAGACAAGGAGGAAGAGAAAGAAAAGGAAGAAAAGGAGTCTGACGACAAACCTGAAATAGAAGATGTTGGTTCTGATGAAGAAGAAGAGGAGAAGAAAGATGGTGACAAGAAGAAGAAGAAGAAGATTAAGGAAAAGTACATTGATCACGAAGAGCTCAACAAAACAAAGCCTATTTGGACCAGAAATCCTGATGATATAACTAATGAGGAGTATGGAGAATTCTATAAGAGCTTGACCAATGACTGGGAAGATCACTTGGCAGTGAAGGTGAGAAACTGCTGAGTGCTTCATAGGTAGTCCAAAGATTAGCCTTAAGAGTTGTTACTGTCAGCTTTCTACTCCACTTCCACAGCTATCCCAAGTGCTATTACATAGGTACAAGTGTTAATCTAGCAGATTAAATAGCTTTTTGTGGAAATTGTTTGCATTGCTCATTGGCACTTTGTATGTTTCTTTACAGCACTTTTCAGTTGAAGGACAGTTGGAATTCAGAGCTCTGCTTTTTGTCCCAAGACGTGCTCCTTTTGACCTATTTGAAAACAGAAAGAAAAAGAACAACATTAAGTTGTATGTCCGCAGAGTTTTTATCATGGATAACTGTGAGGAGCTAATCCCTGAATATTTGAGTAAGTATAGATAGAAAGAAGGGTATTTCTATGACTGGTTAAATGAACTGTCACCTCCAGATTCTTTTTCTCTATGCATTTTTGGTTTTATATCTTAAAGGCCTTGCAGTGACTATGTGTATTTGGTCTTTCTTTTTTCAGATTTTATTAGAGGAGTGGTGGACTCTGAGGATCTCCCTCTAAATATTTCCCGTGAGATGTTGCAGCAAAGCAAAATTTTGAAAGTTATCAGAAAGAATTTGGTCAAAAAGTGCTTAGAGCTCTTTACTGAACTGGCAGAAGATAAGGAGAACTACAAAAAGT
>CAUYQV010058603.1:0-43472 GCA_963574575.1 Galagoides demidoff | reverse complement strand
CCCCCACGCCTGTGCCTGTGCTCACATCCTCACAGACCACTTCTGTGCTGGGTTGTCCCACAGTCTCCCAATCTCAGCAGGAATCGGACAGTCTACCATTGCCCCAGAGCAAGCTTGCTAGTCCTCTGTTTTCCCTTCTCTTCTAAGGTTGGTCTCCCAGAGAGGGTGTTTGCCTCCATCAGAAAGCCACAGAAAGTGTCCTCGGCCGGTGCTCACAGCATTCCATGTTGCCTGAATGCTCTGGTGGCAGATTGGCATGGGAAGCCTCTGTCCACTGTGCCATCAGTCGCAGAAGAGATTTGGAGCTCACTACCTGTTAAGACTCTGAAGATCTGAGACATAATAATTAAGTGAAAAATACTCTGGTGTAATCAGGGAAATGACTTAGTTTTAGTAACAGGTAAATATCTCAGTTTTAGTTTACCAGAGATGAGGATCATAAATACGAAGAAAAAGAAAATTTGCCCAAATAGTGCAACTGTTTAATCTTTCTCCTCTGGCTTCATAGATGTGGTTCATGGATTTCCAAAGCAGCATCAGAAAAAAATAAGTGACTTTGTTAGAGGAATACACACATCTCATCCTGGTCTGTTCACCTTTTCAGGGTAACACAGTGAAATCGCATCCATCTAAGCATAGAGGGATCAGAGAAGATGCAAAATGAAATCAAACCGCTAGTGTTTATTACAGTGCTGTAGGAGCTGCAGAAACCCATGAGGCAGGGAAGGGAAATGGAGAACGACCTAGTGGACACATAAGAGCTTACAAAGCACAGAAGCACTTCACAGAAGAAGGCCCGAGGGAGGATTATTAGGAGCAGGAGGAGAACAAGTCAGAGCTCAAAGGAATAAAAGGTGAACGCTGCCAACATTGTCTCAGTAAGTTTTCAAATCACCGAATGTGATAGTGTTAAAAGGTGGTGCAGCTTCACTTTTGTGGTTTTCAAGGGCTTGTTTCAGATTATGAAGAAATACTAGAGCTCTGAAATGGTTACTTTGCATTTGTTTTAGAAAAGGGACAGAGACAGTTAAGACCTACTTCTGATCAAAAAGTCAATATTCTCTGGGAGCTGTGGAAATGAGACCAAATGGGGCTCAGGGAAAAGGCAACCGATGGGAAGGGAACGGCACTGTCCTGTTTCCATTTTCTTCTGACTGTGGGTCTTAGGTGCAGAGCTGGTGAGTTAGCTAAAGACAGGGCAAATATGAAGCCCAGTGTTGGATCATGAGTTTCACCCTGGCCTCATTACCGAAGAGGTCCTTGATCTTGGCAAAATCACGTGGTTTAAAGCTGCATGTTGAGATTTTCTTGCTTCTTCCAGAAGAACCTGCAAACCCCATGTGTGCTGGGGCCGTGAGGCCTTGCAAGTCCTTACAGATACACCTCTAGTAACAGACACATGCTGACACCGAAGACCATTTAAATTCGCGTCCATCACTTAAAAAAAAGATGGGATAAACTGAGACTCAGAACAGTACATATGTTAGTTAAGATCTGCAAGTGAGGACAGAGCTGTGCTGGGAACTCCACTGGTTTCTCTGATGTCAGGGCTTCCTGCATCCCTGTCCCGGAGAACAACAACTAACTTCATTATCCTTCATAGGGAGTGGAAGGTTCCAGTTAATGTGAAGTTAATGTGCAGTGAAAATTCCTTTATCTCATTTGGTAGAAAAATAATATCACCATTAGGAAGTTATTTCTGTTTTTTTTAAAAATCATAACTGTGTACATCACTGCATTTTCTGGGGTACAATGTGCTGATTTTATATATAATTTGGAATGCTTACATCAAACTGGTTAGCATAGCCTTTACCTCACTTACTTAATTGTGTTAAGACATTTATACTCTACTCTTAATAAATTTGACATGTACCCTTGCAATCTTCACAATGGGTGAGGTCCTCCTTCCTCCATGCCACTACCCCCTTCCCTGTTACTTCTGTTCCTCTATTCTTCTGAAATACCAGCCTGTTATGGTTGGGGATCTTTTTAGGGAGACTAGTTAACACTAGCTGAGTACTCATTTTGTGCCGGAGCTTTGTGTTCAGTGCTTGGTATTATCTTATGAGGTCATTATTAGTCCATTTACAGATCAGGAAATGCCTAAAGAGTGAAGAAACTGGACAAGGTCTGCCAATTTCATCGTAGTTAATATACTTCATAATACCTGCAATATATGCAACATGAAGGAGTATTTGTCATATTTAGAGTATTTAAATACATATCAATGTTAACACATCAATGAAGGCTGTTATTTGTTTGATGCTTACTATGTGGAAGGCACTATAAGACATTCATAAAAATTCATATGAAAATATTCTATCTTAGGAACTTGCCTAAGGTCACTCAATTAGGATGGTGAAGCCAAGATTTAAGCTTTATCTGGCAGATTCTGAAGCTGGTGGTTTTTAAGTCATGCTCCTCTATGTGGCCACAGGAGGAGGAAGGATGAGTACCTGGGCCTTGTCTACAACCGTCCCTCTTCCTCACCAGCCCCATCCCTACTGTCTCAGTGGCACCCACTTTCCTCCAAGTCCTGAGCTACTTCTGTCCCTTCGTCACATTCCCTACTTTGCAGCCACGGGGATCTTTCCGACACCCATCTTTGAACATGGCCGTCTTTTCTCAGTGTTTAAGTGGCTCACCCGGGTGGAGCCCAGGTCTTCATGATCTCAGCAGCTTCACTTCCCCCTGAACTCACTGCTCTAATCAGATAAGGAGTTTTGATGTTTTTGACCTACTGTGCCTTCTGTTATCAGCATTTCTTTTTTTCATACTTTGGTTTTGAAGTCTCTCTCTTGAGGGTGGCCATTAATCTCTAGCTTGCCCGGTTGGGAGGAAAGTCAAATCTGGACATGTGCTGGGTGAGACCCAATGGGGAGGAAGTGAACCTAAATGCATGAAGCAGAAGAAATTTCTTACTCTCAGAAATTTATCACTCACAGTTAGGGGTACTGCTGAGAGGCTGACAGGACTCCTGGATGTAGCAGGCAGCTGGAGCAGTGGGGAGAGACGAGAGAGGCTGAGAGTAAAACTCTGAGCTCTTTCTGAGCTGTTACTGTCTTGCTCAGATCCCTTTCTAAGGGGCTTCCAGAGTCATGCTTTACAACCACAAAATCTCTTTAAAACAAGTCTTTCTGATACAGTATAATGTGGGTTATTTTCCTACCTGGCTTTGGAATGGCATCACATTCTAGACAACAGACCCCTAATCTTAACTCAAGCATTCCTTCCTCCTGACTCTAACGTTTTAGACAAAGCTTAATTTTCTCATCAGTTGCCACATAAATGAAATTTCCAAACCCACCTATATCTTGTTAGCCCCCTACTTCTAAATGGTCCTCTTTTCTGGGCTGAATTAATGTATACCATGCGTGTAATGAGTTGTAATTTATCTGAAACTCCTGTCCCCCTGAAATGTATAAAATGAAACTGTAACCTGCCTGGTTTGGTTGCACTTTCTTTGGAACTTGTGAGATTGGGTCTTTTTAGGCTGCCATCACTTACTGGCTCAGAATAAACCTCTTTAAATATTTTGACAGAATTTGGTTTTCTGTTGTCAATTCCTTGTGCCCCACATGGAGACTCAGAATCCCCTTCTGAAGAAGTTGCACAGACTTGGTGCTCAGTGTTGCATGGGTCCCCCAACTCTGAGCTTTGCCTCAGCTAGAACTGGTAAGTCTTCCTGAACCCTGGACCTTACACTCTTGGTTGACAGTCCTTGGTATATTCTGAGCCATCTGTTCTCTTCCTAGACAGAAGAGTCATGTAAGACATTATTTGGGATCCTATTTTTTTTTTTTTTGAGACAGAGCCTCAAGCTGCTGCCCTGAGTAGAGTTCTGTGCCATCACAGCTCACAGCACCCTCCAACTCCTGGGATCAAGTGATTCTCCTGCCTATACCTCCCAAGTAGCTGGAACTACAGGTGCCTGCCACAACACCTGGCTAGTTTTTGGTTGCCGTCATTGTTGTTTTGTGGGCCCAGGGTGGATTCAAACCCTCCAGCTCAGGTGTATGTGGCTGGCACCTTAGCTGCTTGAGCCACAGGTGCCACACCGAGGGATCCTAATTTTGATTTGGAGGTACATTGTTGCCTTTTCCTTCCAAAATTCATCTTGACTGGCTGTCGCTGTCATCATATTTGTGTGAGAAACTAGACTGTCCGTCTCACAGAAGAGTAAGAAATTGGGTTCCTCATTTCTGAAGAGAAGGCATTTTGCTCCTTCCAGCCAGAAGTCTCCCCTAGTGACCAGGGGCCTAGTTGGAGTGTCTGAGGATGACTTCCCGTGATGTGCAGCGGCCCTAAAGACAACCCCTGACAATGGAATTAAAAGAAGGCGAATCCAAGAAACACATGAGAACTGATTTTAAGATTTCTCAGAGGCAACCAACCCTCAGAGATAGAAGCCAGGACACAGATGGCAGAAACAACTCCGCGCTGCACCACTGCGGGGGCTACCTGCGGTCGGCATGCTCTGATCCACAGACCAGGCCCTAGGCCACAGTTTGGTTATTCCTTTTAAAGAAAAATGGGGAACATCCTCTACAAATGAGGAAAGGGAAAGGAGTGGGTACCCCTTTGGGCACCACAGCTGGTTTTATGTTTGATAATTACAGCGCATCTTTTTGCAAGTGTTTGTGCGAACAGAGGACTCTTACCAGGGACTAACCTAGGTCTAAGGCTTCCAAAATGGGGGAGTTTGGATATTCCCAGATTGGTTTTCTTGCTACAAAATTAGAGAAATTAAGCTCCTGAAGCAAAGAAAATGAGTGAGAGTTGAACTGTGGCTATGCCTGGAATCATCAAAAGGAGAGAATGATAAACTTGCCTTTGTTCCCAGGAAGTTAACAAAAAAAATAGCTGAGACTGTCTCAGAATTAAAGTAACTAGCAGAAGCCACTTCTGAAGTCAGGAGCATCAGGCAGCTGGCTCTCATTCTGCTCCTCTCTGAACTTTCCTGTTCAGATGGTTTCATTTTTCCACCCCTTCCTTCCCGAGTCCCTCATGGGGACCACGGAGGGACTAGAAACAGCTGGAGGAGACGACAAAATAGTAGTTACGCCTTTTGGAACAAAACCCATGTGGAGCTGGGATCTTAAAATATGTTTACGAGGTCTGACAGCTGAGTTTGCCAACTCATAGCCGACGGAGTGCTTTGCAGGGGGACGAGGCCGGCCTTGGGGGACTTAAGGTGACTACAGTGATGTTCCAGTGAGACATGCAGCATGAGTGAGTTCACACACTTCATTGTCAGGCCTCATACATGTACATTCTGGACCAAATCAGAGTCAAGGGCCTTGGTACCCGGATTCTCAGTCTCAACTCAAGAGCCTCTTGGGTTTGCCAAAAAGGGTCAAATAACGCTAAAGACCTCTGACCCAGGGTTTTCTGATCCATATCAGCTGATCACGCTACTGATTTCCCCAAACACAGCTGAAGAATAGTTTAGGTTAGTGAATTGGAAACAGCTGTTGGAAGATTTTTGACCAAATAGATGCTAATCAGTGAGAAAAATGCAGAGAGATTTGCAATTGAGTCTGGGGGACTTTACCACAGTTATTCCCCAAGGTTACAGATTGAGCAAAGTAATCTATACCAATGTAAAATACACCCAAATCAACCTGTACCTGATATTTATATCATGTCTGAAAAAACATCAAAACAACATTCAGGGCTACTTCCTGGAAACTTTGAGCATGGTAGAAATGACAACTTGCTAAATTCTGCATTTTTATAAGGCTTAGATGAAGAATTAGTGACCTTGATCAAGAGATATAATGTGCCTTGGGCTTCTTTGCCCACCAGCTACCCAGTTACCCTGGCTAACTGTCGCAAACAATCACCCTGAAGGAAGAGGAAACCGCTTCTAAGATTACGAGTTTACAACTAAAGCAACTCAGTAACCAAGTTGGAAGGTCACAAAGATTCTGCTCCCCTCAGACATCCCTTGGCCCAACAAAGAGGAAGCAAAACTGTCACAAAAAGAAAAGATGGCACAACTGTAGATGGATCCTCGCCAGGTGTGGTGAAGTACGCGGAGGAAGACACCAAAGGAACCGCAACATGAGAACGCAGGTGCCGCTCGGAAATGGGTTTACTTCTAAGCGACGCTCAGG
Organism: Galagoides demidoff; assembly: GCA_963574575.1. NCBI lineage: Eukaryota > Metazoa > Chordata > Mammalia > Primates > Galagidae > Galagoides > Galagoides demidoff. Next base: position 37,353 of record CAUYQV010058603.1, on the reverse strand, counting down.
AAATAGAAACATCCATTAATGGGGACCATACCAGAGCCCTCAGGGACTTTGGCCCTACACTGTCAGTCCCAACCCTACCTCCATTAAAAACTCCTTTGCAGCCGGTGCTGGAGGCTTATACCTATAATCCTAGCACTCTGGGAGGCCCAGGTGGGAGGATCCCTTAGCTCAGGAGTCTGAGAGCAGCCTGAGCAAGAGCAAGACCCTATTTCTACTAAAAATAGAAAGACTAGCCAGGTGTGGTGGCGGGAACTTGTAGTCCCAGCTACTCAAGAGGCTGTGGCAGGAAGGTCACTTGAATCCAGGATTTTGAGGTTGTGTGAGCTAGCTTTAGGCACTGTACCCTAGCCTGGGGCACCAGAGTGAGAATCTTTTTCCAAAAACAAACAACAAAACAGAACAACAACAATAACTTCTTTCCTTTGCAGTAAAGGAAAAGTTCAAATGGCAGGGGTTTCAAAATTGCCAGTTACAGATTTTAACTCAAATCCCATTCAGTTTTTATCAAGACAACTAAGAGGGTGGTTCATTTCCCTGTAGTAGATGGCGCCCTGTACATTTGCTGGGATAGGATTTCTTAGAGACCCACATGCTCACATCTCATTTTCACAGAAGGGAGAAATGACTCTCAACTTGGGAGACACAGAAGAATTATAAAAACCAACACTTGAGGTTAGTTTGCTAAAGATAACCCAGAATTTAAACAAGAGGAGTTAGAGCCTTTTTTTTATCCAAAGTACCAGATTCTTTATGGGCAAGTTCTTACGGATATTGGAGGAATTAAGTCAGCGGTTCCTATGGAGATATCTATAGATAAATTTAATCCCCTGCCAAACATTGAGCAACGTCCCTGTATCCCTGAAGCCTTCCTAGGAATCATTCAGGACTATTTAGAGGAGGGATTCCTACAACCCTCGTCTGCCCTTACAGCTGCCTATCCTCCCAGGTAAACAGCCAAACTGGAAGCTCATTCAGGACAGAAGGGCTGTAAATAAAATAACAATTCCCAGGCATCCTGTTGCCTCTAACCCACACACCTTGTTATCCACCAGCTACTGCTCTGTCACTGACTGAGGCAGTGCTTTCTCCAGCTTGTCCATAGAGCAGAAGAGCCCATACCGTAGGAAGGTCACCTGTGTGCATGGATAGTCTTGTCCCAAACTTATTCTGAGACTCCTACTTATTTTTCCTCAAATATTAAAGGCAGATTTAGATGCTATCACTTCTCCAAATAGATCTTTCCTAATTCAGTGTGTGATTTGTAGTTGTGTTCATCCTCCCTGACAAAAGGCACAGGAGACACTGTTTATCTGGTACAGCAGCTTGCTTGAAGGAACACAGAGTGTTTAGTGATGAATTGCAATGTTGTTGCCTTCAAGTTAAACACTTAGGGCACATAATTTCTCTAAAGGGACGGCTTAATAAGCCCTGAGGGACTCTCTGTCCTCATGACCTTTCTTGTGCCCCAAACAAAAAGACAATTAAGGGGGTGTTTAGGGTTAACAGGATATTGTTGAAGTTGGATTCCAAATTACTCATTAATGCCTCAACCCTTACTGAAGAAAGTAAAACAGACCCAACCAGTTGGCTGGGAAGAGAGGGAAGGACAACACAGGAGGATTGAAAGTGGGGTCTCCCCCACACACTCGCTTCAGGCCACCCCAACTACAACCTAAATTAGGGTGACCAGATTTTAACATTGGTAATGCAGGAGAACATGACCAGGGGGCGGTGTAGGGGACGGGGCAGGGCAGGGCCTGACAACAATGCAAACTTTGATAAGCAGTTCTCAATAATCACTTCTCAATTATTTGTTATTACTACAGTTTAACATTATAAAATTAACAAAAATAATATAAAACTTATATCCTGGCGAAATAGCCACATGGCAGCTGAAAACCGTATATTACCTTCCTATTCTTCTGCCCGTTCGTGCATTCTTTCCAAAAAATTGGGACTTTTTTAAAATGCCGCAGGATGCAGAACAGAGGGACTGTCCCACCAAAAGCGGGACGTCTGGTCACCCTAAGCTAAATGGCAATGGTCTAGGAGTATCAACTCAAAAACATGGTGACGGTCCATTGGCCTCTGTGACCAATTGGCCTCTAAATGACTATTTAGAGGCCATTTGGTCACTTCAGCCTCCACAGTAGTCCCACAGTAGCAAGAGGATCCCCTTTCCCCGAGGTTTGAGGGCCATCAGCTGTAGCCATTTTACATAATAAGGTGGAAGAATTTGTCCTGGGGTCTCTACTTACCATTCTGTGGAGTGTTGGTTAAATTCCCACCACACTCAACACTATTCTGTCAGTTGCCTTTCTCTATGAGGTGTCCCTGCTTCATGCCCCTAAAATTAATTACTCTGAGGTGCTGTAACACTCAGCCTTACAACCCTGCTCCTTCTTCCAGGCAAACAAGGAGAGGAAGAACAGGACTGCAGTCTGCTGATACCTTACTCTCCTCTAGGGAAGACTGACAGAAAAGCATCAAGAATGCCGGCTTAATTTGATTCCCAGATGGCTCTTATTTAAGGGACAATCAGGGACATTACTGGGCAGGATACACCATCACTTTCATGGTAGACATGATGTAAAATGTCCAGCTACAAGGAGTGAAATCAATCCAGATGGCTGAATTAATAGCATTAACTAAGCTATCAGTTAATGAAATTGTGACCTACTGCGAAAGCATATCGGCTATCAGTATATATATTTGCCACTTTTCTTTTCACTTTTCTTTCTATGGAAACGGGGCATCTCATACATCTTCTGGGCAGTCTATACAAAATGGGCACAAAGTCTCAGAGCTAATAGAAGCAATTCTAATGCCAAAGCAGCTGGCAATCATAAAAATCCCTGGGCCTTCAAAATGTCATACTGAAGAATCAAAAGGAAATAATCTAGCCGACTCTGTAGCAAAGAATGCTGCCTGGAAAGGATGGCAAGATGGCCTATTCTATATGAGAATGTGCCCTCTGTTCTGCCAATACCTTCACTCACATCCTTGTATGATATTAGCAGGCATCATCCCCTGAGGGGAAGCAAATCTGGCGTAGCAGAAGGGAGGTTCATTTGACCCAAGTAGAGAATTATGGACAAGCCCTAAGAAAAACCCGATGGTTCCCGCAGGGCCTCAATTACCTTTCCTTTGATTTATTCATGAAATGACCCATTGGGCCCTGGTGAAATGTTATCATAGGGAAAAATATTTCTGGACACCGTCCCTCACAAATAGCCCAAAAGATATACCCAAAAGGTATACATACTGTATATCCGAAATATGACCCTGGCGAGCACTTAATGGCTTCTAAGGTTTTCCTTTGCCTACAGGACCACCTGAAATACAGCAATTAGATTTCATCCAGATGCCAGCACCTCAAACTGATAAGGAGCTGGTCTTGGTTTATGTCTTTTCTCATTGGGTAGAAGCATTTGCTTGTCAGAGAGCTACTGCCTTATTGGTAGACAAAATATTATTAGAAAGAATTGTTCTGGTTTGGGGAATCCCTTCTGAGGTACCTAGTGACCATGGGACTAATTTTACTGGACAAGTTCTTCAATCTGTTTGAAAAATCTGGCCTATAAGACAATACTTCCATAGTGCCTGATCCCCGATTGTCTGAGTAGGTGGAATGGGCAAATGATGCAACAGAAACTCAATTAGCCAAGTTAACAGAGGGTGCTAACCAGCTCTCCCACTGGTTTTGCTTAATCTCAGATCTACTCCTTTTGGAAGACATTGTTTATCACTTGAAATAATAATACAAAGACATACGAGGCTAGACAAAGGCTTATACTGGCCAGCTATACTCAAGGGGAAAATACTGCATTATTGCCAAGGTTGTTTTAAAAATTTAATAAATAGTACAAAGCTGGTAACAGAGTCTTTCCACAGTGGGCTCACAGGTGGAGCTCACTGTCAAGGACTGGACAGTTCATGCATTATTCCAGTTAGGTCAGTTTGTGTGCTGGAAAGGACACTGGCTGAGAGACTCCCCAACAGCCTTGTTGAGAAGGACCTTACCAGGTACTTGTTCTGGCAGAGGGGAGAAAGGGTCTTTCTTCACCCAGGTTGGAGTTCAGTGGCATCATCATAGTTCACTATAGCCTCACCTCCTTGGGCTCAAGTAATCATCCTGCTTCAGCCTCCCTAGTAGCTGGGACTACAGGTGTGTTCTATCACACCTGGATAATTTTTCTATTTTTTGTAGAGATGGAGTCTTGCTATATTGCTCAGGCTGGTCTCAAACTCCTGGCCTCAAATGATCCTCTTGTATTGGCCTCCCAAAGTTCTAGAATGTGAGCTACCAGGCCTGGCCTCAGTATTTTTAACTGACTCGTGCTGCAAAATCAATGGGGATTGCCTCTTTGAGTCACATCTCACACCTAAAAGGGGTACCTGACCATGTTCCCAACCACACCTGGATCTCTGAACCAGTCTCTAACACCTGCCTGCAATTTCAGAAAACACCGAGTCTCAGCCAGTCTCTGGAGCAACAGCCAAAGTAAACATCCTTCCAGAGACATTAGACTAGACCAGTCCTCACAAACTCTGAAATAACTTTCCTTCTTACTCTCCTCATTATAGAATATATTGCTGAAAACCCTGAATTTTTAACCATGACCCCTGAAAGATTGTTTGGGATCTACGGAATCTCCTTTGGTATATTTTTCTATGTGGGTTCAATTGTAAATTTCATAGCTAAAATCAGAAAAAAATATTTTACTCCTTCACTTTCATTTCCATAATCTCCTCTATCTACCCCACACTCCTTTCTTCTTTAAACATGAAACCTGTAAACCTGTGAGGTTATCTGTAAACCTCACTAATTTTTCTGTAGCGAGAGCCCAAATTATTTGGTATGACAGATCTGAATGAATGAAAGCTACTGAATGGAAAAATTCCACTCTAAACATCCCCTGAGGTGCTGCCTAAGGGAACGAAGCTCTCACCAAATGTGATGTTCTGAAGGAATATTTGCCTAACAATACTTTGGGATGATATTGAGGGGGTCGAATCAGGTAAAATGTTGGATAACAATGGATCCTGGTGCTGGTGGTAAGCTGAGACAATGGCTTGGGCATGATGGAGGAAACTAGCATCCCCCTCTGTAAACTGCTGCTGCATAACCTGCTCAAGTGACCATCAGCCAGTACCAGCCACACTGGCACTGCCCTTATAGAACTACACATGGGAGTCAGTTGATGGACAAAAGTCCCTGACAGCGCGAATTCCACCCTCTTAAGGCAAGGGCACTGCTGGGAAGCCTTATGGCACACTCAGGCATAACCTCCACTTACCTGATAATCATTTGAGATGCTCACCAGTTGAGAGTTGACCCCATTTATCCAAATTGTCTGGTTGCCATTAGCATATAATGGGAATAGCATTCCTGATCGATACAACAAAATTGTCCATCCAAAAGACTAAAATGCAGCCTCATTGGAGGAACTGAAACTGGGCTAGGTATATTGGGACAAGTTAAATTCATGGCTAATGAAGGAAAGTATTCCTTAGAGAAAAATTCCCTTTCGGAAATAGGCCACATACAAAGAATGCTATTCTAAGAAGAGGCAACGGGATGGAAGGCTTCCCTAAAAGGTGAAGCAGCAATCATCAAATGGATAAAAGAAACTGGATAAGCCACACAATCACACTTCCAAACCCAAAGGTGGGAACAGGCAGGTGCTCTAACCCAACAAAGTTTCATGTCCATGTTATTACCAATGGAATTTTGTGTAGCTACGAAACCTACAACATTCAGTGCTAAGGCACAGTCTAACCACCTATGGAAGATGTTTGTTCCCCCAAATTTGTGGATATTTTTAGATGGTAAATGTGATCTCAGACACTGCACGTTTAAAGCTTAGGCACCAAAGTTGAATGAGACTCAAAAGTATTCTATAGTTTAACTAGCAGGGAGTGAGATCATTATAAGTAACATAAGGATATTCACCATGGAAACCCAATGGACTACTGTAGTTAATAAAAACACACATGAAATCCTATTTCACTCTCTAATTGTGAAAATAGACAAGAAGAATGGTTGTGCCCTGTGAAACCCTGATTTCTGAATTTTCCCATAAATATCCACCCTCCCAAGACATAAGATTTGATACATAGGAGAAGGCTATTTTTGTTGAAAGGGCTGACAAAATGACACTGTAAAATTGCATGATTTTTCCTGTTAACAAAACTTCTTTTTATATTTCCAATACCAGTATATGCTGCTACACAAAGTTGGTGGGAAAAATAGATCTGTCAACTGTAAACAAGTCCTATGACAATTTAGACATTGGGGATCAGGTGATTCTTGAATTTGATTTCTATCCTCCCCGGGATGCTATTATATCCATGGGAACCAACTGACCAAAAGAAAAATTAAATTTATTAGATTCTGATTTGGTGTTGGTCCTACGATCTTCAAATGAGATTTATCCTCAAGTTCCTATTGATAAGAAAGGTAAACACACTGTGAGTCTGATTAACGAACATGATGATAAATAGAGGGTACCGTTTTTCTGATTAGGTTGTTTACTCTCTTCTGATTCTACCTGTAACTTTTGGATGCCTAATCATAACTGTTCTTATGATACTTGTCACTATATCATCTAGCTCTTGGAAATGCTATGCCACACATAGGAAAAGAAAAAAGACATAATCAAAACCCTGGACCAGGAGTCCTCAATGTGGCCAGCCTAGGACATTTATCCAGCCCACAGGGTGTTTCTGCCGCCGCTGCCTGTCCTGCTTAGCAGCCGACTCGTCCCAGGGCCCTGCAGTCCAGGCCCCCTCCAATGGTCTGAGGGACAGTGAACTGGCCCCCTGTTTAAAAAGTTTGAGGACCCCTGACCTGGACTGTGCATTATAGCTTGTAGAATAGATCTAGGATGTTTTCTTAGACAGAATTCTTGGCTCTTAAATAATTAGCCATTAAATCAGGTCAACCATGTCCTTTGCCTAAGATCTGATGACATCACTAAATAGAAAGTATCATCACCAATGCCAGATGACCAAGTAGACAATGCTACAGATGAGCCTTTCTAGAGCTGTGGGACCTCCTATGGGCTGTTCACCTGCATAGTATTCCATGGGCTAATTGCTGGTCAGCAGGGGGGATCTAAGAACTGAACTCTGAACTTTTTTTTTGTCATGCTCAAATGACAAAGCATGAAGAGTCACACTTTATGAATCATGAAATCTCCTTAGCACTGTTCTCTATGCTGGAGAATAATGTGACTTACTTTCTGACCTGACTGTGGGATGGCACTGCAGGACAACGTGCCCCTCATCCTAACTCCTAAAGCATTCCTTCCTGCCTACTGACTCCAGATTTTAGACAAAGCTTAACTCTCTCAACCAGTTGCACCCTACTCAGAATGCCTAAATCCACATACGACTTTAAGTATCCACTGCACGGTGTTCATTTTGGGGCCTAACCAGTGTACACCTGGCACATATTGATTTGGTTTGATTTGAAATTCCTGTCTCCCTGAGATGTATAAAACCAAATCATATCCGCTTTGGGTGCACTTTCCCAGGAACTCTTGAGATTGTGTCTTTCTGGACTATGGTCACTCCTATTGGCTTAGATAAATCTCTTCAAATAGTTTGGCAGAATTTGGCTTTTCCATCATCAAAATGCAGATAGAGATAGAGACCCAGAGGGAGAGAGAAAGAGAGAACCTGTGTAATTCTGCCTTTAATAAGGTCTGCAGATGTTACTCCTTAGGTTTCCTCAAGGGGGCTGTGGACTGTCCAGTTTAATGAAAACATGAGCAAAGGGGGGCACTTACTGACATGTCTTTGGCAGTGACCACTATGTTCATTATGGTTAGTCACTATGGGATTCTTCGGGTTCTTGGATAAGGAACAAGTGGGCCATATCACCAACAACCACACCTGAGGGGACGTTTTAACTAGGCCCAAAGTGTCAGGGTACAACTAGGTTTCCAATAACTATGGCAGGCCTAAAAATGGATTCCATGGCAGTAACTACATTAAGCACATTTAGGACACTCCCTTTCAGCTGCAGACTCCTCTGTTGAGGTCATCTTACCTCCCCCATTATTCTAATCCTCCTTCAGCCCCCAGCATGGAGGCATCTCCTCTTGGAAGTGCTCACTGAGCCATAGGTGTGGCTATGTGCCCCCTATGTGTTCCTTCGACATCACTACATTGTGTGGGAGTGGCCTGTCACTGGCACACATCCCAGTGAAACTCTGAGAGCTACAAGTCAGGGCCAGTGTAAATCCCATCCTGCCCAGTGCCTGTAACAACAACAGCCCCATGAGAAGTACTTCCTCAATATTTAATTGCATATGGATATGAGCACTTGGTACCATGCCTAGCAGAGAATATGTGCTAAATAGATGGTAGTCATTCTTCTCTGTTATTTCAACTTTCACATTCTGGGATTACAGAAAACAGACTAATTACATAGCTGACATCTGGTTGGCACTGATCTTGCTGTGATGAGCCTGCCAATTTGCACAATTCCAAAACCAAATATAAACTGTAAGGGCAAAAAAATCCTCACTTACAAACAGAGATGTGCTGATGTTGTGCCAACTCCCCGGCTGGACCCCAGGGGCTGTCTTGACTGCTAACTGCAGGGGCCCACGTTGTCTCCCGTGGCACCTGTCTGGAGGTGGGCTGTGCTCTCCACTGGGCCTGCGCCTGTTGGTGCTCCATGGTTTCGTTCTTTCAATGTCGATCCCATGCTTTGTGCTCAGGAGCCTTTCTTAACTTCTCAGATGGATGTAACTTGTCCTTTTACTCTGCTCTCAAAGCACCTCTCATTGGGCTGTACTGAAATTGAGAGGTGGAGCTGAATGCTGCCTGTGGAACCTGGACTCCTACTCATCATCCGCACAGTCCTGAGCATTCCGTGTCTGGGACACCTGAATGTAACCACAAAATAGCCTCTGAAGGAGGAACTACTGTCACCCCCATTTTAGACTCAGATCCTTGCTCAGAAATGGCAAAACTCTTGGTTAACAGGATAACAAGGTTGTTTTGTCTTGTTCAGGGGCAGAAGGCTTAGGAAATGTCATTGTCTTTATTTTTACTTTATGAGTTTTTCTCCATTCAGACATTAAAACAAAAGTTAAGTAGTTAAATCTCTTATTCCCTTGTTAAATAGCTTCTGGATTTTGACAAAGTCTTTCCCACTCTGGGATATTGAAATATTTTCACACAATATCCTCTAATCCTCTTATAAAGCTTTTTGTTTCTTTTTTTAAAAAAATGTTCAAATCTTTTAGGCATATGGATTTTATTTAGGTGTAAAGAGGGAGCCAGAGAGCAACATATTTTTTCCCAATAGCTACTTGTTTACAGATATGTTCTTCTTGTCCCCACTGATATGCAGAAATGTCTTTTTTTGGTATACTAAGTGCTCATCTGTAAGTAGATTTATTTCTAGATTCTTCTGTTCTGATTTCCCTCTCTATTTATAAATCAGTACTCTTTGTTAATTATTATAGCTTTGTAACGTACTTAAATTCTTGGAAGGGATAGATTGCTCTCATTGTTCTTGGTTTTTAGAGAAGAATTGTCCTATTTTTGCACACTTAACTCCAAGGTCTTTTCCAAAAGTTAACTTTGCACGGATGACACAGATGCATGTGTTTTAAACACGTGGATCACTTTTCTTTGGGCTTCTGGCCAGAAGGACTCCTGATCTACTTTTAAGCAATACTCTGCTCATAGGCAGAAGAGATGCTGTATTTTGCACCGTCTGAGCAGAGCTCAGGCAGTTAACTAAGGAGATAGTTGGAAGGTGTATGGATTAAAGCTTTGTGACCTTTCAGATTTGTATGTTGAGACCCTAACTCCCAATGATGTGGTATTAGGAGTTAGGGCATTTGGGAGGTAAGTAGGTCATGGAATGAAGCTTTCCTACATGTGATTAATGTTTTTTTTCTGGAGATAGAGTCTCACTTTTGCCCTCTATAGAGTGCCATGGCCTCATAGCTCACAGCAACCTCAAAATCCTGGGCTCAGGTGATCCTCTTGTCTCAGCCTCCTGAGTAGCTGGGACTACAGGTATCTGATGCATTGCCCAGCTATTTTTAGAGATGGCTCTTGTTCTGGTTGATCTAAAATTATTGATCTCAAGCAATCCACCTGCCTTGGCCTTCCAGAGTGAAGATTACAGGTGTGAGCCACTGTGCCTGACCCAATTAGTGTTCTTTTTAAAGACACCCCAGGGAGGTCTCTTGTCCCCCCACCATGTAAGGTCAATAGCAAGAAGACACCATTTATGAACCAAAAAGTGGGCCCTCCCCAGATACTAATTTTTTTCCTTTTTTAAAAGATGGGATCTCACCCTTGCTCAGGTTGGTCTCAAATTCCTGAGCTCAAGGGATCCTCCTGCTATTGCCTTCCAGTATGTTAGGGTTACAGGCATGAGCCATTCACTGAGCCCAGCTTCAGATATTGAATTTGTTGGTGCCTTGATCTTGGACTTCCCAGCCTCCAGAACTGAGAAATAAATGCTTATTATTTAAGATACTCAGCCCATGATGTTATAGAAATCTGACTAAGATGAGGCAGAAATGTATAGCTAGAAAACACCATTCAACTTCCAGAGAGGCAAACGTTGGAAGGGATTTTAAAGATTAATTTGTCACTTAATAGATAAAAAAAAATTGAATTTGGGCTGGGCACAGTGGCTCACTCCTGTAATCCTAGCACTCTGGGAGGCCGAGGCAGGTAGATTGCCTGAGCTCAGGAGTTTGAGCCCAGCCTAAGCAAGAGTGAGACCCTGTCTAAACAGCCAGGTATTGTGGCAGATGCTTGTGGTCTCAGCTACTAGGGAGGCTGAGGCAAGAGAATAGCTTGAGCCCAGGAATTTGAGGTTGCTGTGAGTTATGCCACAGCACTTACTGAGGGTGACACAGTAAGACTCTGCCTCAAAAAAAAAAAAAAAAAAAGAAAGAAAGAAAGAAAGATGGATGAATTTGGTGGCATATAAGTGCCTCGGCTAAGATCATAAAATTAGTTTGTGGCAAAGTCAGGATGAGGATTTGTCTCCTGTCTCTCATTCAAATCTTCTTTCCACCACATGATGGATCACTCCCCTTGAATCATTAGCAAAGGGTTTTTGTTTTTATTATTTTTATTTTTTTTGAGGGTTTTAATTTTTGAAATAAACATGTGAGAGACATCAGTTCTTCCCAATACCTCCTCTTTAAACGTTCCACAGAAGGTCCACATTAAAAGACACTGTGCCAGATCTGAAAACTCTGTTCTGTCTCTTCTTCATTTAATGCCTTCTGGGTAAGTTAGGAAGAGTCGAAGCATAGCAATAGAATTTTAGAATACTTTTCTTTTTTACCCAAATTGGTACGCATAACTCAGATATTTTATAGGCATTGTATACATCTTTCCCCCAGCTTTTCATTTTTTCCATTGATAAAATATCCTAAACCATCTGGAAACACTCGAAATTTGCCTTCATTTCTGTTTAGCAGCAATAACACTTTGGGTAGTGAAGGGAGGAGAATGAGATGTCTCTGGAGTAATAGTTTCCCTGGCCAATGGCTTTTAGTTCTGGAGATAACTTTATATTTCCGTCACACAGTGACGGAGCAGAAGTTTGCAAGTGAACCCCTCTGAGACTTCACTTGAAGAGCAAGCATTACACATTATGTATCTGAAATGGACCTCTCACTTTACACTCAAAATTTGAAAAGTATTTTCAGACAGCCAAGAGGAAACAGGTATCTTCTAAATTAAAATTAATGAAGAATGACAGAGTGAAGCTTGAAGCTCACGTTTATTTTCCAAGGGTTAAATTTTAATAAAAAATTTAATCTCTGCTATACTACGCTTATAACTTGGGAGATATATAGGTGTTAATTATTTTCTATTTACGTGAAAGCAGTTTAAAATGTGCAAAAATGGAAAACAAACACATATAGCTTTTCTTCATTTAAATCGATTTCTTTTATTGTGCCCTCATTTTCCAAAAATATACTTCATATTGCAAGAAATAGTTGAGATGTGTGGCCAGAGTTTAGTACATTGGATGTTGGCAGTCTGTGCTGCCTGTGGCTATTTATAGGATGCTCTAGTTTTTCCATCTGTTGTTCACCTTGTCTCTTACTCTATGTCCTTCTTTTCCTAAAATGCTGGCTATGGGTCCTGAATAAATTTTCTTTTTTTTCTTTTTAAGTTTCAGGTTAATATGAGGGCACAAGGAAACAGGTTACAATGTTTGCATTTGTTAGGTGGAGTCTCTTTTAGAATTAGGTCCCACTCCCAAGAGGTGTGCCATACAAACTGACCTTGTGCTTGTTAAGTAGGAGCACACCCGTCTCCTTCCCTCTTCCCCTCTCCCCTTCTCCCATTCCCCTCCCCCATTTTGAATTGATTTGAGTTTTTCTCTTATGTGAGCATGTATGGGACTGACTACTGGCTTCATGTGTCGAGTACATTAGATTCTTGCGTCTCCATTCTTGTGATACTTTATGAAAAAGAATGTGTTTCAACTCCATCCAGGTTAGCACAAGAGATGTCAAGTCTCTATCTTTTTTAATGGCTGAATAGTATTCCATGGCATACATATACCACAGGATTTTAATCCATTTTTGGGTTGGTGGGCACTTAGATTGTTTCCACATTTTGGCAATTGTAAATTGAGCTGTCATAAACAATCTAGTGTATATGTCCTTATAATAAAATGATTTTGTTACTTCTGGGTAGGTGCCTAGTAATGGGACAGCAGCATCAAATGGGAGGTCTAATTTGAATTCCTTGAGGATTCTCCGTACTTCATTCCGAAGAGATCGTATACTTTGCAGTCCCACCAACAGTGTAAAACTGTTCCCTTCTCTCCACATCCATGCCAGCATCTGCCTGCAGCTTTGAGACTTTGTGATGGGGGCTAGTCTCACTGGGGTTAAATAATATTTCAGTGTGGTTTTGATTTGCATTTCTCTGATGGTTAGGGACTATGTCCATTTTTCCATATGTTTGTTAGCCATTCCTCTATCTTCCTCAGAGAAAGTTCTGCTCCTTGCCCAGTGGATAGGACTATTTACTCTTTTTTTGTTGATTAATTTTTCTTTATAGATTCTAGTTACCAACCCTTTGTCAGAGTGATACCATACAAATATATTTTTCCATTCTGAAGGTTGTTTATTTGCTTTAAGTGTTGTTTCCTTAGCTGTGCAGAAGCTTTTTGGTTTAATTCTTATTTATTTTTGTTGTTGTGATTGCCACTAAAGTCTTCTTCATAAAATCCTTCCCAAGTCCAACATCATCAAGAGTTTTTCCCACACTTTCTTCTAAGATTTTTATTGTTTCATATCTTAGATTTAAATCTTTTATCTATCTTGAGTCAATTTTTGTAAGTGGTGAATGGTGTGGGTACAGTTTCAGTCTTCTATATGTGGTCTCCTAGCACTATTTGTTGAATAGGGGTTCTTTTCCCCATTTTATGATTTTATGTGGTTTATCAAAGATCAGATGGCAACTAGAGACTGGTTTCATCTCTTGGTTTTCTATTGTGTTCCCCATCTTTATATCTGTTTTTTTTGTGTGCCAACACCATGCTACTTTGATCACTGTAGACTTGTAATATAACCTGATGTCTGGTAGAATGATGCCTTTGGCTTTGTTTTTATTACTAATACTTGCCTTGGCTATAAAGGGTTTTTTCCTGGTTCTATACAAAATGAAGAACTATTTTTTTTTCCAGTTCTTCAAAGTATGATGTTGGCATTTTAATGGGGATTGCATTGAATTGCTTTGTGTAGACAGTTTTAACAATGTTGATTCTTTCCAGCCAAAAGCATGGTATGCTCTTCCATTTTTTAATATCTTCCGCTATTTCTTTTCTTAGGGTTTCATAATTATCTTTGTAGAGATCCTTTACCTCTCTTGTTAGGTATATTCCTAAGCATTTTATTTTCTTTGAAGCTACTCTGAAATAAACTGTGTCCTTGATTTACTTCTCAACTTGGTTGTTATTGGTGTATAAAAAGCTACTGATTTGTGGACATTGATTTTAAACACTGAGATGTTACAGTATTTCTTGATCACTTCCAGGAGTCTTGGGTTTGAATCTCTGGGGTTCTCTAAGTATAAGATCATATCATCAGCAAAGAGTGAAAATTTGACCTTCTCTGCCCCCATTTAGATGCCATTATATCCTTCTCTTTTCTGATTGTATTGGCTAGAACTTCCGGAACTATATTGAATAGTAGTGGCAATAGTGGACATCCTTGTCTGGTTCCAGTTCTAAGTGGAAAAGCTTTCAGTTTTACTCCATTCAGTATGATATTAGCTGTGGGCTTGTCATAGATGGCTTGAATCAGCTTAAGAAATGTGCTGCCTATGCCTTTTTTCTTAAGTGTTCTTTTTAGAAAAGGATGCTGAACTTTATCAAAAGCTTTTTCTGCATCTCTAGACCACATTGGTCATATGGTCTTTGTTTTTGCTTCTATTAATTTTTGATTTACAGTTATGGATATTCATTTGTTAGACAAGCCTTGTGTCCCTTAGGATGAAGCCTACTTGATTATGATGTATAATTTTTTTAAGGTGTAGCTGCAATCTATTAGTCAATATTTTATTATGTATTTTGCATCTATATTCATTAGTGAAATTGGTCTGAAGTTCTCCTTTTTAGTAGGATCCTTTTCTGATTTTGTATCAGGGTGATATTTGTTTCATAGGATGTGTTGTGAAAGGTTCCTTCTTTCTCAATGTTTTGGAACAGTTTCTGTAGTATAGGTACCAGGTCTTTTTTGGAGGTTTGCTAGAATTCTGGTGTCAAGCCATCTGGTCCAGGGCTATTTTTGGTTGGAAGCTTGTTTATTGTTTCTTCAATCTCAGTGCTTGAAATTGGTCTGTTCAAGAGATATATTTCTTCTGGTAAAGTCTAGGAAGATGGTGTGATTGCAAATACTGATTCATTTCCTCCACATTCTCAAATTTCTGGGCATAGAGGTTTTTGTAGTGGTCAGAAATAATCTCTTGTATATCTGAGGTGTCAGTTGTTATTTTTCCCCTTTTGTACTTTTCTGTTTCTGGTTAATCTGGCCACTAGTTTATCAATTTTATTTACCTTTTTGAAGAACCAACTTTTTGTTTCATTAATTTTATGACTGATTCTTTGTATTAAATTTCATTTATTTCTTATTTAATTTTAGTTTTTTCATTTCTTCTGCTATGTTTAGGATTGGTTTGCTTTTTCTTTTCCATTTTTAAAGATGATTCATTAGGTTGTTGATGTGCTTTCTTTCTGTTTTTGGATGTAGCATCTAAAGCTATAAATTTTCTTTTTAGGACAGCTTTTCCAGTATCCCACAGGTTTGGGCGACTTGTGTCTTCAAGTTGTTATGTTTAAGATAGTTAACAATTTCCTCCTTTATCTCTTCCTTGACCCAACTATCATTCAGTATAAGATTGTTTAGTTTCTATGTCTTTTTGTGGGGATGAAAATTTTTGTTGGAGGTGAATTTTATCAAAAGCTTTTTCTGCATCTTATTTTGTTCAACTCCATTGTTTAGTTTTATCTTTTCTGTCATTGTGGAAACTAGGCTTTGTCCTATATTTTCTGGGTGTTTATTTTACTGGTGGTCCATTGTGATGGTCAGTGTGTAGAAGAGGTCTAAGTATTTCCTGTAGAGCTGTTCTCATTGTGGCAAATTTCCTCAATGTTTGCCTGTTAGTAAAAGATTTGATTTCTCCATCAATTCTGAAGTTTTGTTTAGCAGGATACAGAATTCTGGGCTGAAAATTATTTTGTTTAAGAAGGTTAAAGTTAGATGACCATTCTCTTCTGGCTTGAAAAGTTTTAGCTGAGAGGTCTGTAGTCATCCTGATGGATTTTCTCCTATAGGTCAATTAGAGCTTACTCCAGGCTGCTTGCAGAATTTTCTCTTTCATTTTGACATAGGACAGGTTTATGATAATGTGTTTTGGAGATGTTCTGTTTGAGTTAAGACAACCTGAGGTTCAGTGTCCATCTGATAGGAGTGTGTTGGAATCTTTGTTGATAGCTGGGAAATTTTTACATCCTCCAGTAGAGCTTCCATTTCTTTGTGGTGATCATTTTCCCCTTCAGATATACCTATAATTCATATGTGTAAATGCTTTCTGAAGTCCCATAATTCTCTGAGTGAATGTTCTGCTTTCTTTCTCTTCTTTTCTGCTTCATTAACTGCCTGTGTTAGCTCAAGAGCTTTTTATCTTCTAGCTCTGAGATTCTTTCTTCTCTGTGGTCTAATCTGTTATTGATACTTTCTACTGCATCTTTAAGTCCCCTGAGTGACTCCTATTTGATAAGTTCTTCTATATCCTTTCTATATTCTTCATATCTTTCATTCCTTATTTGATTCAGTTTTTGGATATTTTTTTGGTTATCTTCCACTTTCTCAGACATTTCCTTCATTGTTTTTACCATCCACATTTTAAATTATTTTTCTGTCATTCCCATAATTTCTTTATAGGTGGAATCCTCTGCAGTAGCTATCTCATGATCCTTTGGAGGGGGGTTGCTCTGTTCTGTTTTTTCATGTTTCCAGGCTCACCCAAGTGCTCCAAAGCAGCCCCAGCAAGTACACAGGTCTATAAAAATACTGGCAGACTGGCCTCTATCTGAAACTTGACGTGGAACTGGATGGCCTCCTCTGGCAGACAGGCACTTTCCTTCTGTGCCGATTTTCCACTGCTTCCAACCTCTTTGTTGGCTCCTAGACTCTCCTATCACCTCCTTGCTCCCCTGAAGCAATGCCTCTGGGCAGGGAACCTCAGCTTGAGGTGTATGGAATCCTTTCTCCACATCTCATGACCAGCATTGGAAAAATAAATGTCTGTAGACTGCCATCTTGCTCTGCCTCCTCCCTGAATAAATTTTCAAGTCTTTTTTTTTCTTTTGCAAGGGTTCCTTTTTGATATTTGACATCATTTGGTGCATTCTCTCTCTCCTTACACCTACATTTCATATTTTTTTAGGTTTGGTTTTTATACTTCCTTAGACTCAGTAGCAATTTTTTTCCTTATCACCTTTAAATCCAAGGTGCCCTTCTCTGAGCTGGTGAGTCCCTGGAACCATCATTCTGTCTGCTCCTCTTCCCAGTTTAGGCCTCATTGCTTGCTGCCAACCTAAGCTATGACCTGAATCCATTTTTAAGTTATTGATTTTTAGATAAACATGATTTTCTTAGACATCACAAAATGAAGTCTTCCCATAAAAGATGTAGAAACTGAGACTCAGAGATGGCAAATGGCTTTCAGAAGGTTGCATGAGTACTGGTAGAGTAGAATAATGCATTTAGTAGACTTTTGCCCCATATTCATGATTTAGGATATAGAAGATGAAAGTAAAATGAACAAATTCTACATATGTAATAATAGTGAGACTTATAACTTTATTGATCTCATGATAACCCTGTGTATTAGTTTATTAGAGACTGGGTGGCTTAAACAATAGAAATTTATTTTCTCACAGTTCGGGAGGCTCCAACTCCAATATCAACATATTAGCAGAGCTGGTTCCTCTGAGGCTTACACATGGCTGCTTCTCACTGTGTCCTCACATGGCCTTTTCTTTTTCTTCTTCTTCTTTTTTTAATAACAGGCTCATTTATTTAAAAAAAGGAAAGTAAGTTTTAGTTGAAGAATTTCATAAAAACAGACATTAATAAATCTTCAAATGTGATTTTTTTTCCCCTGAAACACAGCAATTTTAGATTGCTGTTCTTTTCGCCTTCTGCTTGCTTCCAATGAAGGATGAAGAGGCTGCTGCAATTGCTGTTTTGTATTTTTAAGTCCTCTTTGTGCATTTTTATTAAGCTGATTCTTGACCTGGGTATCATTTTGTGGAAAATCGAGGGTTTTGCTTTTTGGAACCTGTTCTCTGTAATCTCTTCTGGAGCCTTTACCTCCAGATAAAGAGTGGAAAAACACTGATTCTAATCTCCTGGGTTCTGCACTTGGCTTGTTTTTGTCACTTCTTATGTCCCAGTGACTTCACTTGTGCCTTCTTTGGGTAATCCTTTTTGGAGGGACTTTTGTTCCTTATCTGAAGAACGATGACTACTTTCCTTCTTTCGTGTTCGTCTGACTTTCCCAAGGAAGAAGTTGTCACTACTGTCACTCTCCTCAGGCATGGAAAACTGTCTATAAAACCTCTCTTCCGTGCTGTCATCAAAATACTCCTTCTCCTCTTCATGTAATTCTTCCTCATCACTGTTGCCACCAAGTGAGCTATCAGATCCTTTTTTTTCTTTGATTTGACTTTGTGTTTTCATCTTGGGGGAAGCAGGTGTCTTCTGGGGTTCGTGGGGAACTACAGAACCCTTTCCTGAAGGCTTTGATGGAGGAGTTGGAATGCCTACTGCTTTGGGTCCATGTTCCATCTTGGCCATTTTTGTCTTTGAGTTATTTATTGGTTTCTTTGCCAGAATTTTGGCTTCATTCCCATTTTGCTCATTGATAATACTAACTTCTTTCTGCTGTAACTTACTTGCATTATCATTTGAACACAAAGTGTCCTCAAAACGATTTTCCTCTGAAGCATTCTTCTGTGAATCGAGTTCAGTAACATTTTGTCGGGCATCTTTAAAGGCTTGGACAGCAGCTTTTAGCACTTCTATTTTTTTCTTCAGAAGTGGGTGTACTGCTAGTCTGGCAATTGCTCGTTCAGTTGCAGTAGAATCTGGCTTTTTGCAGATTTTTTCAAAGTTGATATCTTCACCAAGAGCAGATTTTATCACTAGATCAGGTTTTAATTCCTTCATGGCATGGATCTCTTCAAGTAATCGTTGTGCTCGTCTTTGGTTTTTTAACAGTGTGTCTTCAGTACCCTTTTTGGACTTCAGTCTGCTAATACTTTTGACAAGTTTTCAGATAACCAAAACTCGTATTCTCTTCACTTCTTTTCTCATCTTCACGACCTCGTTATTGAGGTTCAGAGGTCTGGCCTCAGCCATGGCAGGTCAAGGAATCCACATGGCCTTTTCTTTGTGCACATGTCCCTGGCATCCCTCAAAGTGTCCATGGCACTCTACTAAGGGTATTAGGATCAGGGCCCACTCTAATGGCCTCATTTTAACTTCATCACCTCCATAGTGGCTCTGTACCCACTTTCATGTTCTGTGGCACTGGGTTAGGACTTGTGTCCCACGAAGTGGTACACCCTTCAGCCCATGACATCCTGTGAGGTCAGGGGTACTAATATCCCCATTAACTGAAGATGAAAGAAGACACAGAGATGATGGTTAACTAGCCCAGGTTTTCCCAAAGCATACATGATAGGGCCAGGATTGAGCACAAATGATCTGGCTTCAGACCTGCTGAGAGTGTGTTTAGTGCTCAGAGCCCTGCTTAGAAAATGTTCCATAATGTCACTATTGTAAAAGTTAAGTATTGTTCACTGAGTAACTATTGATACATGAGTATCTTACTCATTGAAGAACTTTTTTATTGAAATTTGTCCTGATTTTTTTCAATACCATTGGTTCTAGGCCCTGTATGTCAGCAAGACCAAAGGTTCATGGTACCTATGGTGTGTTTGAACAGAGCCGTGTCATCTGAGGTATGTACCACACAGTTGTGTCACCTGAAGTGTGCATAAACATAGCAGTGCAGCTGAGGTGTGTATAATACAGCATGTTAGGCATGTGTAACACAGCTGTGTCACCCAAGGCATTTATAACATAGCCACATACCTGAAGTATGTATAACACAGCTGTGTCACCTGAGACATTTATAACATGGACATGTACCTGAAGTATGTATAACACAGCTGTGTCACCTGAGGCATTTATAACATAGACATGTACCTGAAGTGTGTATAACACAGCTGTGTCACCTGAGGCATTTATAACATAGCCACATACTTGAAGTGTGTATGACACAGCTGTGTCACCTGAGGCATTTATAACATAGACACGTACCTGAAGTGTGTATGACACAGCTGTGTCACCCGAGGCATTTATAACATAGCCACGTACCTGCAGTGTGTATGACACAGCTGTGTCACCTGAGGCATTTATAACATGGCCATGTACCTAAAGTATGTATGACATAGCTGTGTCACCTGAGGCATTTATAACATAGACATGTACCTGAAGTGTGTATAACACAGCTGTGTCACCTGAGGCATTTATAACATGGCCACGTACCTGAAGTATGTATGACACAGCTGTGTCACCCAAGGCATTTATAACATAGCCATGTACCTGGAGTGTGTGTAACTCAGCTATGTCACCCAAGGCATTTATAACATAGCCACATACCTGAAGTGTGTATAACACAGCTGTGTCACCTGAGGCATTTATAACATAGCCACGTACCTGAAGTGTGTATGACATAACTGTGTCACCCGAGGCATTTATAACATAGCCACGTACCTGAAGTGTGCATGACATAGCTGTCATCTGAGGTGTGTATGGCATAGCCATGCATCTGAGATGTTCATGATGAATTGTGGAAATGTATAGGAAAGATTAAAAGGAGACATGTATTTTTCTTTGGAACACTTAGGCTTAGCTTATCTATAGCTAATTAAATTTGAAATCAAGAGTAAATGAATACATAATTTTAGCCACAGAATTTTCATCATGAAACTTTAGTATACCTTCATTTAATAGAAGTCTCTCATAGTCTGCTGTCATAAAGGGACAGAGATGGCTCTATGCTAGTTCTGTCACATGGAGAAAATTTCCCAGAGAGATGCAGTAACACAGCCAACGGAGAGCTGAGGGCCTGCTGAAGACTGGATTCCTGCAAGGAAGCTGTGTGGATTTATCCCCAGTTTTGCTCATCCTATCATCACATAAAGCAGCAAGCCTGTTGTCTCCCTACTAACTGCATCTTCAACACACTGAGTGACAAAAATAGCCATCCTCAGTCCCTTAAGTGTCACGGGAAAAATGAGCTGCCCAGGCCCTGCTGTTATAAAACTTTCATGGTCCCTGCGAGCCGCATGAGCTCCTACAGGACAATATCAGTGACATTGTTAGAGAGTCCACAAAGGCCTTTTCCTCTGCTCAAGGGAGGTCCGAAACTCAGCCTCTGCTGAACAATTGTAATAGAAACAAAGAAAAGAAAGTTTACACACTTACATAGAAATAGCGACAGTTTTTATAATATTAAAAGTGGGCCAGGTGTGCTGGCTCATACCTGTAATCTTAGTACCCTGGGAGGCTGAGGAGACCAGCCAGAGCAAGAGTGAGACCCCATTTCTAAAAACAGCTGGGCATTGTGGCAGATGCCTACAGTTCCAGCTATTCAGGAGGCTGAGGCAAGAAGATTGCTGGAGCCCAAGAGTTTGAGGTTACTGTGAGCAATGATGCCATAGCACACTACCAAGGTTGACAAAATGAGACTGTGTTTCAAAAAAAAAAAAATTAAAATTAAAGTAAAGCCTTTTTCTATCACACATTTCAAGTGTCCCAGTGGATAAATGAGAATATGTACATGTATTTGTTAAGTTTTTAAGCCCTTATTTAAGCCTATCTTAAGGTTTTAGGCCCTTTCTTTCTAATCCTTAATGATTAACTGCAATATCACAAAATGAGATATAAACCTGTGTTATGGAAAATCTGTCGATGATAGTAGGACAAGTTGTGTATCCTCACAAATAACAAATTCCTAAAGTAAAGCATGGAAATAGCAAATGTCTATGTACAGTAGAGCCTGTGTAAGTTGACCACCCAAGGGACTGTAAAAAACTGGTCACCATTCAGAGGTGGTCAACATAAGGAGCTAGGCCTACCGTACTGATAAGTACATGTGGTGCATGTCCAGTCTGTGAAAATTAGGTCTACTTAAGGAGGAGGTTAGTGAAGGGAGCTGGTCAACTATGGTGGTTCTACTGTATTTCAGTTTTAATATCTTAGATTTAGAAAAATCAGCTATTGTCTTTCTTTTTTTACTGTTCCAAGGATTGGCTTCCAGTTCTCTGAACAACATCTAGGCACCTTCTAATAGAGCCTAACATATAACCTTTGGGACTGTCCAGTCTCACTGCTGATTTATTTATGGGGAACTTTAGACCCACATCCAGAGTGTCACCTGTCTAAATCCTGCAGTTCCTGCTATATGCTGGTGCCAGGACTAATATCTGGGTCTCTGGCCTTCCATGTCAGCCTCCTGTCTGCATCTGTCTCTGCAGAAAGGTGGTTCTGGGGAGATTTGGGGAAAAGCATTCCCTGGCATGGGAAACTTTATGGGATTTTTTAAACCTTTGAGAAATTATGATTACGTATTAAGAGCAGTTTTATCTAAGGTAATGATTTCATCTAGGTACTTCTGTGGAGCCTAAATATACTTTTTACTTGTTCCTAAAATCACATTCGCAAAGATATTTACAATTCTAATACCAGGTGCAGCTTTTATATCTTGCACAATAATCAAGTATGGGAAGCAATCTGAGAAGTCCAAAGCATGCCGGTTTCACTGCAGCTGCAAACTTGTTAACATAGTGAGCAAATACTTAAGAACAATTGCAGCTGATTAGTGAGAAATGTCAGCACAATTTTTTGTAAAAAGGATTTGAAGAGCAAACAATTGTAGAAATGTCTGTAAAAAAATAAGAGACATTTAGTATGTTATTAAAATGGTGACTTCAGTGATAAAATAACCACAGGTAGATTGAGTCTCTGCCCAAAACAAGATAGGAACTTCTAGAAAGAAGGGGCAGGCGCTGGGCACAGCTCGCTGTAGCAGACTAGTGATCTCAGTGGACGGGATGGCCGCATGGTTGTGCTGTGAATACACGTCAGGTTGCAGAGACCAGAACCAGCCCCTGGAATTTCTCTCTGCAGTCTACTGCAAAATGAGACGTTAGTTAAGAATGGATATGTCTTGTCTGGCTGTCTAATTCTGTTCAAATAATATTGAGTGTTCACAGTCCATCTAATGAGATCAAGCCATCAATAATTATGTGCCATGATCTCTTGTTAGCAAATTATAGTGCTTGGAATGCAAAGGAAAACAGTGCTTTTGCAGGGGAGGGCTGGGAAGTAGCTATTTAGGAGGAGTTTGAAGCGTTGTCCTTAGGATAAACCTGGAATGGTAGCCAGAGAGAGCAGTGGGGATGATGGCGGAAGAGCAGAGGGCCCTCCAGGGACTGAACAATGTGAGCACAGGTGTGTCAAAGTATAGATCCCCATCAAGAATGGGAAGAGTCGTTCAGAGGGGGAGACGGGGGCAGGGAGCAGAGAGTCAGGAAGGCGCGGGCTGGTCCGGGCAGGCCTGCAGCTGGAATAGTGCATCCGTCTGGGAAGCCGCTGAATGAGGGGGGCCTGGCTCTACAGCATCACTGTGTGTTGGTTCCGCATCTGCCTTTTCTAATATGTTACGTCTGAACATTTCTAGCTATGTTAGGTTATGTTGGTTGTCTCATCCAGGGATGCTCAGACTTTGAGATAACCGAATCACATATTTCAAACCAAGATTATGTCCAAAGCAGAAAGTGAGTTATGAATATAATTGTTATTTGCCTGAACACTGTGGCCAGTCTTCTGCAGAATGTGCCTCCTATCCACTTAGATGTTGACTTAAGAAGATAAAATCACTGGCTTCAGAGAGTGGGTTCCTCTTGCCTTTGGACCCGGCATCCTGTATCTGGTGCCTGCAGGGAGCGTGAGACTTGTGTTGCGCGCATGTTTAGCAGCCCAGTTTACTAAAAAGGTGAGTGGGCAGGGCATCAATTTCTTGTGTGATGAAACCAGATTGGGTCTTAATCTTATTTTTTTGGCTCTAAAGAGAGAAAATATGGTTATAGAGAAGGAGTGGAGGGGTGGAAAATTTCCTGAGAAAGCTCTTCTGGTGATCCAAGGGCATGGAGGACCTGCAGGTCAGAGGCCCATGCATGTCCTCCCTGCAAGGCCTGTCTGCCTGTAGGCTGGGCCCCTCCACAGAACATTACAACCATCTCTGAGCACCAAGCAGCACTGGTTTAAATGCACGTGAATCCTGTAGTGAGAAAAGAGATTTCAAGTGACACACTTGAGCTAAGATTTCAAAAAATATTTTGTAGACCTTTACAGATCGGATTTTATTTCACCCCCTACCCTCACCCCCAGTTTATATTTATTAAAGCTCTATTGCCCAATACCTTAGAAAGTGGCCTTATTTGGTAAGAGGGTTATTGCAGATGTACTTTGTTAAAATGTGCATCGGAAGACCGGGCGTGCTGGCTCACACCTGAAATCCTAGCATTCTGGGAGGCTGAGGCGGGTGGATTGCTTAAGGTCAGGACTTTGAAATCCACCTGAGCAAGAGTGAAACCTCATCTCTACTAAAAACAGAAAACTTATTCTGATGTCTTGGTGCGTGCCTATTGTCCCAGCTACTCAGGAGGCTGAAACAGGAGGCTTGCTTGAACCCAGGAGTTTGAGGTTGTGATAAGTGAGGCTGAGGCCACAACACTTTAGCCAGGGCAACAGAGTGAGACTCTGTCCCCACCAAAAGTTTATTGAAGTTGAAAGCAGAGCTCAGGGTAAGGCGTCCATAAGCCAAAGGACACCAAAGATGCCAACAGCCCACTGGAAGCTGGGAAGAGGCCTGGGCAGAGTCTTCCTCACAGCCTGTAATCTTAGCATTGTCGGAGGGCTAGGATATCCCCAGCTCTGATGACAAGCTCAAGGCCTGTCACCAACCCTGGTGACATCTTGCTCTTAGACTCCTGGTCTCCAGAGCTGGGAGACAGTATGTGTCTGTTGTGTGAGCCACTGGTTTGTGGTTTTTATTGTGGCAACCCTAGCAAACTATTATGATCTCAGTGACGGAGGAGGAGACCCTGCCCGGGAAGTAGCCTCCATGCACAGGGCTTATTGAGAATGATCATTGGTAGAAAGTGATGGTTATTTCCCTGAAGTTTCAGGGGTTTTCTCATAATCACTGCAATTTCTGTTAGCTACACTTTAAGCAAACTACAAATGTCTTTATCTTATGAAGAAGGTGGCTAGTTCAAGGTCTGAACTACTTACTTTTGGTTATTGTTTAATTTATTGCATTTCCTCAGGTTGTCTGGATGAGAGCCATGGTTTGATCTGGAGTGAAGACCACACTGGTTCATTCTTCACATAGGATCTAATGCATGCAATAGTTTACATCAGGTACCATAGGAGTACCTGAGTTAAAGACAGTAAGATCCCCATTGACGAATTATTCTAATGAAAAATGAGACCTGTAAATCAATGGCCATAAAACAAAATTTTAATTTATTAGTGATCTAAATGCAATTTACTTCTATGCTATGTTACTCGAACCAAGACTTCTTCTGAAAATAATAATTTACATTGGATAAAACATTTGAAAATGATACCTGAAAGGCATTGGATTGATGAAATCAGAATGGGAAGGGGCAGGGCAGGCCTGAGGGGCACGGGGAGCTCTGAACAAGAGAGCTGATCCTCTTCTCCCCTCCCCTTGCACTCAAGCTTCTGTGGCAGCCCAGAGCCCGTAACCAAGGAGATGTACTTGATTTGGGACGGTTGGGCTGCCATTCCTTGCATTTGTCCTGGAGCTGTGAGCTGAGAACTGCTGATAGCTGTTTAGCAACTACACAGGGAGAATATCCTAGAGTGGGGCACATAACAAGGTGAGCTGAGTTATGAGGGGAAAGAGAGTCCAGGTCCTGCAGACAACTTTGAACTCCTGGACCAAACTATGCCTTAAGGTCATGGTCAGCTATATGAGATGCTAGATTGCCTCTTTAGATTTTTACTCTTTTGTATTGGGTTAGGTTTGGCTCTTTTGTAGTGAAAAGATAGGGGCCATTTCTGTGCCCAAGTTAGTCCAGCCATCATCTAGTTGGGTAAAGAGAGAGAAAGAGCTGGGAAACACCTGCATTCAGGGCCTGGGGAGAGAGTGAAGCTGTATGTTGGGTAAAACAGGAGAATGAGGAAAACACAGCTTCTGTGGCCCCAGGGGAGAAGAGGTGGCTATCCACTGCCTCAACTCCCGGAGGGCTCAGGACAGATGAGGACCACCAGGAGGTCACTGGTGACTTTGGGAGAGCCTGTTCATGGGTCACGTGGACAGTTCTGACTGGAAGGCTCAGGAATAAGTTGGCACAAAGAAGTGGAATGAAGAAACTTGTTTCATTACATCTGAGGGAGAAAGGGCAGAGGGAAGGAAGGCGCTGGCTGTCGGCAGGTGGCTGGACTGGAAGGGGGCAGGGAGAAGGAAGGTGCTGGCTGTCGGCAGGTGGCCGGACTGGAGGGGGCAGAGGGTAGGAAGGTGCTGGCTGTCAGGAGGAGGCCGGACTGGAGGGGGGGGCAGAGGGTAGGAAGGTTCTGGCTGTTGGGAGGTGGCCAGACTGGAGGGGACAGAGGGTAGGAAGGTGTTGGCTGTCGGGAGGGGGCCAGACTGGAGGGGGCAGAGGGAAGGAAGGTGCTGGCTGCTGGCAGGGGGCTGGACTGGAGGGAGTGACAGACACCAGGGAACTTTTTAAGGAAGGAGACAGGCTACAAAGTCTTGTATAGGCAGGAGAAGGGGTTAGAGAAGGAGAGCTGAATCTTCTTTGCAGGTTGGAGGGAGGGAAGAAGGGACAGAATCAGGAGCAGAGAAAGGCCAGGCATGTTCCGTAAGCCTGGGGAAGTCGGGGAGGAGTTAAGACAGTATTAACTAGAGGTCTATCCATGCACAGGAAGTTCTCAGTAAATGTTACACCAGATATTTTTAGGGAGAAAAAAGAGGGGCACGGGGTGCTGGCAGCTCCACTATTGTTGGCGTGGTTCATGACAGTGGTATAGGACGCGTGTTACAGAGCTCTGGGCATCTGGAAGGGTGACTGGCCTTTGCTCAGAGTTCTTCTCATTTGAATAAAGGCCTAAGCAGGCAGTTCAGGTGTTAATTTTTTTTCAAGCGTGTTTGTAGGCAAGAATCATGTGTCAGCTCCTTTAAATTGCTTCTAACTCCTCCAGTGTGCTCTGAGAGAGGTTTAACTCCCACTTCCGTGGGAAGGCTGCCCTGAGCTGCACTCCTTTCCCGTGGTCAGCAATTCCCCTGCCAGGACTCACCAGGCCTGCTTCCTTCCATAGCACACTCTCAAGGGGATGCACGTTCTCCTTCGAGGATCACTGGAGCTCCAAGCAGCTGGATGCTGGCCAACCCTAACAGGTCAGCTTGGGGTGAAGGGAAGCCGCTCTGACCCAGTGATCCCAAAATTCAGTCTCAACAGCAACGAACTCCTGATCAGAGTGTAAGGTGCACACTCCAGGAGGAGCTCCTGTTTTTGTTTTTTTTTTTTTTTTTGCTGACAAAAGTGACAGGACAGCTGCTCCCTTGTGTGACACAAGCTGCTTTCAGAAACACACCAGGGTTCTGAGTTCTGGGGAATGTCTCATCCTCAATTATGCAATGTTGTCATTTGTATCTGAGCATCTAGTTGTGCAGAAAGTTTCTAATTATTTTCAGAGTTTTCAAACTGCTTTGAGGAGCCCCTTTGGGAACGGCAGTAAGAGGGCGGGAACTGGGAAGGAGCTCTCATGTTTCACATGGAAGTTTTTGGCATCTCAGTAGAATTTGATTTGAACAAAAGGTTCTTGTCAGGGAGGAAAGAAAGGAAACCATTATTATAAATGAATGAAACTCCATTGCTGAGCTCACTGTTGGCAATTACGATCCTGATTTGCACGTAAATAGCACTGGGAAATACCTTAATAGTGTCCATGCCACTAAAAGGGAATTTTTTTTAAAAAACAGGTTTTTGTAGCCTTAGTGAAACTGGAAAGCCACATCTTTTTTTTTTTTTTTGCAGTTTTTGGCTGGGTCCGGGTTTGAACCCACCATCTCCGGTATATGGGGCCGAAGCCCTACTCCTTTGAGCCACAGGCACTGCCCGAAAGCCATTTCTTGTCCATCTGTCAAAATTGTACTCCCCTTTTATTTTTATTAATTTTTATTTGTATTAAATCATAACTGTGTACATTAATGCAGTCTTGGGGTACAATGTGCTGGTTTTATATATAATTTGAAATATTTTCACCAAACTGGTTAATATAGTCTTCATGGCATTTTCTTAGTTATTATGTTAAGACATTTATATTCTGCATTTAGAAAGATTCACATGTACCCTTCTAAGATGAACCATAGGTGTGGTCCCACCAATCACCCTCCCATGACCCATCCTCTCCCTTCCCCTCCCCTTCCTCTCCCCTGTCCCCATATTCTTGGGCTATAATCAGGCTATAGCTTTCCTATGAAAGCTATAAACTAGTTTCATAGTAGGGCTGAGTATATTGGATACTTTTTCTTCCATTCTTGAGATACTTTGCTAAGAAGAATATGTTCCAGCTCGATCCATGTGAACATGAAGGAGGTAAAGTCTCCATCTTTCTTAATGGCTGCATAATATTCCATGGTGTACAATACCACAGTTTATTGATCCATTCATGGATCAATGGGCACTTGGGCTTCTTCCATGACTTAGCGAGTATGAATTGGGCTGCAGTAAACGTTCTGGTACAAATATCTTTGTTACAATGTGATTTTTGATTTTCTGGATATATACCTAGTAGAGGAATTGCAGGATCAAATGGCAGGTCTATTTTTAGTTCTCTAAGTCTTCTCCAGATGTCTCTGGACATCTTAGTTTGCACCCCACCAGCTGCACTCCCCTTACAGACAGCCCAGGGCCTTGCACTAGGCCCACTGTCTACAGGGGTATATTCCAGACTGCCTGGCCATTCACTGCGCTCTTTCCAGTCCTTGTGTTGCCTTTGCTAATATTTTTACTACACAGATGACAATACTCTTGTATCAGATTTACTCTTTTTTTATTTTTGTGTTTTTGCTTTGTCTTTATTTCTTTCACATGGCTCCCGAGTCTCTGGAGGGGTCTCTTGTCTCCATATGTCCCTGGCACCATGGCGCCTACTAACCTATCTAGGCATGGGGACTTGTAGAGAGGAAATCCTAAATATGCTTATTTTCCTGAATTCCCAGAACTCATAATTTTTCCAACAGAATAGAGTAGGTGAGCAAATATTCATCGTAATGAAAATGAAGTATCTGCCCGTAATAACCAAAAGTGCTTAGGGCAATGTTTTTACCTACTTGGAGAAATCACAGGTGAAAAAATCATTGTAGCAAATAACTGAGGATAGACCCTCCTGGATCTTAATCCTTACCAACTTTTCTTTTTCTAAAAACTGCTAAAGTATCTAGTTTGGCAGCTTTCAGCATATCTTCCATACCACTGACGTATTTGAGGGACTTAGGGGCTCTGAAATATCTTCCCCATCCTGAGGCATTGTCAACCTGGTACTCATTCTACTAAGTCTAGGTTCTGTGAGGATCTGTGTTCTATACCTCCCATATCATTCTTCACTTTGGCTTAAGAAGAAAGCCTTTAAAATTGTGCAAATAGCTATGCTCATGTGTGAATGTGCAATACATTTGCATAGAGCTCTCATCACATGAATATAAGTCAGGGAGGTTGCTTGTTAATAACGTGAAACCCTAGGGCTAGCTCTACTTCCTTATGCTCTTGGAACTGGGTAACAGTGATTTAATTTAATTATGTCTATGCTAGTTTGGGTAAGGAAAGACTCTTGGAAAGCTGGGTGTACTGAACAATGGCTCCCAAGGATGTCTATCTTCCAATCCTAGAATCTGTAAGTGTTACCTTATATGGCAAAAGGGACTTTGTAGATGTGGATAAGGACTTTGAAATGAAATTATCCTAGATTCTCCAGGTCATCTTAAAGCAATCACCTGGGTCCTTGTAGAGGGAAGCATGTAACCAGAGTAAATAATAAATATATACTGATATATGCAAGAGGTTGGGGAGATGCAAATAAGGTCATGAACCAAAGAATGCAGGTGGCTTCCAGAAGCTGGATGAGGCAATGAACAGTTCTCCTCCTGGAACCTCCAGAAGGAACTAGCTCTATATTTTAATTTTAGTTCCTTAAGATTCGTTTTATGGGCTTGGCACCTGTGGCTCAAGTGGCTAAGGTGCCAGCCACATATGTGAGGGCCGAGCCAACGCCATTTTAATGATGGCCATCACTGCCATCTTAGGCCCAATGAGTCAGCATAATGTCCCCTGCCCATCCCAAAGATAGCACCACCCCATGGCACTAAACCTATGCCCAATCACGAGCTAATGCCTAACCTGTAATCTGCCCATGCCCCTAGCAACCAATCAAAATTGTACCCATACTTTACCCCTCCCCTTCCTGTTTTCTGTACCCTATAAAAACTGATTGCACCTCTGGGGGGGGGGCTCTTCCTCAGTGTGCTCACCAGGAGAGTCCAGGCCCGGGCTTGAATAAAGCTTGCCTCATGATCTTTACATCGGAGTGTGTGTCGGACTAACTCTTGGGGGATCGGGAAAAATCCAGGCGCAACACATACACCTAAGGTGGTGGGTTCGAATCCAGCCCAGGCCCTCCAAACAACAATGACCTACAACCAAAAAATAGCCAGGCATTGTGGTGGGTGCCAGTGGTCCCAGCTACTTGGGAGGCAGAGGCAGGAGACTCTTTTGAGCCCAGGAGTTGGACTTACTGTGAGCTGTGATGCCACAGCACTCTACCCAGGGGAATAGCTTGAGGCGCCTGTTTCAAAAAAAAAAAAAGATTCGTTTTATGCTTCTGACCTCCAAAACTGCTAGAGAATAAATTTATATTGTTTGCAGCCACCAAGAGTGTGGCAATTTGTTACAGCAGCTGTCAGAAACTAACACAGAAACTATGTATGACATAATTACTATCCATAACACATTTGAGAGTCTATTAAACTGGCTTGTAAATTTCTTAAATATATCAATATTCTCTGTCATTTTTCCATGGACAAAGCTCATGGGATAAAGCTTAGGAACATAGAAGCACATGAATAAGTGAGTTTTATTTTTCCTTTAAAGACCAGAATAGCCCTGGAAATGGGACATGCTGAATAAGAGCAGAAACAGCCTTTCAATGCAGCCTTGTCAGTCTCCATCCTTCCATCAAGCTTCTTTTATCTTTGATGTGAATGCTCCATCTGCTGTTGGGAAACTGGTGCTAACTAGAATCTTTGCTCCTGAAATCATCACAAACCTCTTGGCAGAATTGTGGATGCTACCACAGGATCATAGAGGGAAGTTTGACACTTTAAAAATGGAATGCATTTTATTTAGACTATTTGAGTTGCAAAGAACACAGATTCAATCAAATTATTTCATGGAATTAGATGCTCATTGTAAGAAGAAGTTGATTGTTAAGGATGGCCAGTATAATTTTGTTTCATAATGCTGGCGTGAAAGGAAATAAACCTTTGCAAATTTTTCTAAACCCAGCCCAGTTGTCTTGGCACCCATTTTTCCACAGTTAGTGGTATATTTGTGACTAGCTTCAGCTGGGGGTTGAGGGGTTCTGTTCCCCTTCTCTGGGGTTCTATGAAGCTGGGAGCATCCCCAGAGCACAAAATCCAGGGTGCATGAGTATCTCTGCTTGATCACACTACAGTTCTATTGGCCAAAGTAATTATGGAGCTGAGTCCAGGGTCAAGTGATGGGGTGTGTGTGTGTGTGTGACTGCATAAGGCCACAAATAGAGAGGCAGGTTCACACAAAATAGCCATTCAGCACAGACTGATCTAGGTCTTCCATTCAAACCAGGGCACTTCAGGTTAAATTTCTGAGTCATAGATTTTGATAGTATTTGGTAATTATCTTTTCCTGGCAATAACCGCATTACAGTTTTTTCCTAATAGTCTCTGTTCCATTAGCCTCTGAGTGCCAAAAGGGTAGGCGTCATGGAGGTGTTGTTTGATGCTATATCTCTTCAAAAGGCACCATGCCTAGTATAGGGCAGGAGTGGGGCCTCTTGCCCCAGTACGAGGGTGCCAGTCAGACTGTTGTGTGACACAAACATGTCCAACTAGGCTGCCACACAAGCAGTTTTTCTTAGACAACCCAGACTCTAGGTTTGACGTACTGAGGATGGAGAGCTTAGGAGGAAGTTAGAGGCAGCAAGTCCTCAGCATTAAGTGAACATCAGTTATAGGAGCATCAGGTCCGAGGGCAGGCAGGTCCCACAGCCTCTTTCTAACTCCAGAGCCATCCCCTCCTCCAGCAGCTTTGGATGGTCACTTTGTTTCCTAGTAGGCTCCAGATTAGACAGAGGGATTTCCCTCTTCATCAGACATCACAGTTTCCCCCTTATTGTACAAGTCAGTGTCATACAGATTGATTGATACAATCAACAATCCAAATTTTGGGCCAGTGATAAGTGCTTGGAAAGAGGCAAGATTGAGCAATTTGAATGTTGGCTGTAGAATAAGACATCCCTGGATGTGAACTTGGGCACTGCTCCTTCTTTCCTGCCCTGACCAAATTGCTAAATCCTTATGGGTCTATTTCATCATTTGCAAAGTGGTTATAATAATATCTTTCCTTTAGGGTTTTAATGAAGATTAAGTTAAATATAATAAATAGGACTGCCTTCTACCCCACCTCAGTCTCCCCCCACTCCCTAGCCCCCCCAATTTGTCATATACTGACTGATATTGAGGACTCTTAGGATGGAAGATCTGGGCATATATGAAACTCTTGAAAAAAGATAATGTTAAATTGAAATGTGGAGACTGAGCATGAAACACTTTGGAGATACTGAATTGCATTAAAACAGTTATAATCTTAAGAAAGAAAAGAATCTAAAAAATAACTTTTTAGGATCTCAGTAAGGTATTCAAACTAAGAACAAAGTTCTCTATTAAGTGTGGGGTAAACTCCCACAAAAATTAAATGAAATGTGCTCTTTTAATTCCAGAAACTGAGCAGAAAGACTCGTGAGTATTATGCGTTATTGTTGAGGTCTAAGCGACCTGGGAAAGTACAGTGGGGGCCTGTAGGCAAGGCTTAACAACCTCCTACATGGAACCCAGACTGTGCAGGCAACTCAGCTGCCAGATAAGGGTTGAAATGACCCATCTGTGCAGGAGACATGACTCAAAGGTTGGTGTGAGTGAAAAGAACACTCCTTCATTAGCAGGGGGGCCTCCAAACCATAAGAAAACAGTCATGGAGCCTATTTCTCAGAAATTTAATTGAGTACAGAGAAGAAAAAGGTGTTACTCCCCTGTTTATCCTAACTTTTAACTTTAACAATAGAAGTCAGATAATGTATAGTTCTTTTAGGTCTTCAGAGAGGAACAGCCTGAGGCTAGTCTTAAGATGGTTGTCTTACTTTCCCGGACTTTCTTTAGGCTAATATTATGATGGTTATCTCACTTTCCCGGACTTTCTTTCTTTTCTATAGTTTAAGATAAGAATTGAGGATGTTAGGATTATTGATCAATGTGGTGTACATGACTAGCTCTCAATAAAAGGGAATGGAAAATAAAGATATTTTACTACATGACATCTAAGAGTATGTAGTAGTTTCTTGCTTTCATACAATTCTAGGAGCAAGCTTGCACCTTCGGCCAAGCCTTCCTTCTCTCCTCACAAAAGAACATCACCCAACAATTAAGTAAAAAAACATTAAATACAACATGAAGATCATGTACCTTAAAAGCTCATATTGCCAGGCGTGGTGCCTCACACTTATAATCCCAGCACATTGGGAGACCAAGGTGGGAGGATCATTTGAGGTGAAGCGTTGAAGACCAGCAGGGATGATATAACAAACAAGAAAAAGGAAAAATTAGCTGGGTATGGTGACGCCCACCTGCAGTCCTGGATACTCAGGAGGCTGAGGCAGGAGGATTGCTTGAGCCCAAGTTGAGGTTGCTGTGAGCTATGATGCCATGACACTCTAGCCTAGAGGAAGATTCTGTCTAAAAAATAAAAGGAAAAGAAAGAAAAATAAATCCCTCCACTGTGTCCAAAAGAACCAGCAAAAACCCCATCCAAAGAACTTTCATATTTGCTAACTTGGGATGATTAAGATTTTCTCATGTGCAAGGAAAATCTTCTATTTTGGTGTGGTAAACAACACAATTAGTTTTAGCCTTTCTGTTTTATCCTGAGGAATTAACTAAGAAGATTCTACACTCTATCTTCCCTTGATGCTGATAGTTTGGAAATAATAGCTTAGTCATGGTTAACACATAGGATATTTAGGATCTAAATGATACAGTAGACAGGTATTAGGTTGATCTAAATTCATTCAATCATTTTGGAGAAATTGCTCCTGCAGGCACTTTGTGCAGTCAGGGAGACCTGTGGCATGCACTGTTCCAATGGCTGTTGCTCATGTTGCTTTAAGAACTCTTACCTATTCTTCAATCTAAAGAGTTTTCCTCCCATTTATACCCTTGTATTTTCATGGATTCCTTCTGATATCATATTTTTTCTTTTTGTTTTAATTAAAATAATCCCTAATTAAATGACTGTAACTATATAGGATTATATATTCCTTAGGCCCTGGGAATTAAATCAAGGCAATGGAGAGCGCTTCTCTAACATAATCCTATATAGTTACTTAAGATAAAATAATACCCATGCCAAGGTATTTTAGATAATTTTTGGAAGGAGGATTTAATGACATGCCTGGAATCTACATCTTTGTTTCTTGTCATCTGTTTCCATTTATAGACACCCTTCTCTATTATGAATAATTCTTGGCATTTTCTGATATAATGCATTCAGTCTGATCAACTTTAAAATTAATTTTTATATTAATCAATGATTTGTTTCTCACTCATTGTGACTTGTGCCTGAACATCTTATTTATTGTCCCATTCCAGCATCTTGCAGGTTGTTATGAACTGAATGTTTATGACCCCTAGAAATTCATATGTTTAAACCCTAACTCTTAATATGATGGTACTAGGAGGTACCTTTGGGAGATAGTTATGATGAAGTCATGAGTCCCCATGATGGGATTATTGTCCTTATACAAAGAATAGAGTGAGCTTTTTCTCTCTCTCCCATATGAGGATATAACAAACGTGTCTCTCTCACCAGAGAGCAGTCAGCTGGCATCTTGATTTTGGACTTCTCCACCTCCAGAACCACGCGAAATGAATGTTTGTTATTTATAAATCACTCAGTCTGTGATATTTTATAGTAACAGCTTGAGCTGACTGAGACACAAGTTTCCTCTCCTTTCACAGCAAAGTCAGACTTGTTCAGCAAATTGCTAACCATTTTTTAACAGCTGAAAAATCAAGAGAAAGCATTAGTTGATAAAACTGTCTAGCCAGGTGGGAGGGGAACAGAGAGGTAATACCAATTATCAAGTGGATGGTGTGAATGTTCTCTAATAAGAAACGTAGACAATGATACAGAAATAGCATATAAAAAAGAGCAACTAATTTTTCTTTCTCCAAATTAATGAATCATCAATTGTTTGGTGTTATAGCCATGGTCATTTCAGTGTCTTTCTATAATTGATGACATTATTAATTAATGTCACAATTTTGCAATCACATTTTTTTAAGGTTGTTATGTTTGAAGTAGTAATAAACTTTCAAAAGAGGTGATTTGTTCTTTTCTTGTTGTTCACAAATTTTGTTGATCTTAAAAATAGGGCTATCAAAGTTTTTGGAGATGGTTTATTAATTTTATACACTCAAATTATTTTCTTATTACTTCAATATTAATTCTCAGGCCCTGGGAATTAAATCAAGGCAATGGAGAGCGCTTCTCTTCTTCTGCACCTGCCATTCATCCCAAGTGAAGAGCAAGTGTCAGGGTCAGAGATTTTGAGCTCCTATCTAAGCTAGAGGGAGACAGGTTGATTTCAATCACTGGGAAATCCACCTTAAGAATGGACATGCACAATCAAAGGACAATTAGTACAATGTGAAGTAGTCAGTGATGCTATTTCCCTGAACAATGAACTGGGAAAAATCTCTTTGGTTTATTGCAGAATTAGTATTTAACATTATAAGTTTGTGTTGATAAATGTGTTTGACCCAGCATTTTCCTTTATGAGCAGTTATCCTTGAAGAGATGAACTATGGGAGAGGTGGGCTTTCCCACTGCCAATTCCTACAAATGAAATTTTAGTGGAATCTGTATTTTGTGCAAGAATGATGTATACTGCAAATAGGGTGTACCCACAGGAGTTGACAGAGAAATGAAAATAGGAACATTACCTTCCAAGATAATTTGTTCCTGATGAGAGTAGGAAGAAAGCCTTTAAATCACATGAAGAAACTCTCAAAGAAGTAATATGAGTGTAATTTAGTGAACTTGGTCTAATTAATGATGGCATTTATTATTGTCAAGCCAGGAGGATGATAGTGTGCATGGAGATTGGAAAAGAAGTAAGGACAAGAATTTTTCAGTATTTCTTGAGTACGGTAGAGATCTAGATGGCTTAGGAAGAAATATTTTCCCTAGAGCAGAGAATAAAAACATATCAAGAAACTAGAGATATTACCAGTTCCATCGCCATTATAAATGCATAATTAGGGAATTTGGGTTTACAAATGTGAATCTTGATATGTTGATCAGAATCCTCTTGTGAATAGAAGCAGAAATCAGCTGAGACCAGCCTAAGTAGCAAAGAGTCATGTTGGGATTCCTGGGGAGGCCTCGTACAGTCAGATCTAGGCACCTTCGGGGTTAGTTTGGAGGAGCCCTGGGCTTGGGTTTAATGCTCTGTTCTCAGCATTTTGATGTTTTAATAATCTTATCTCTGATTTTGTGTTAGGTTAGTGAGTGTGGTTAGAGGTGTGCAGCCTTGGCTCCCAGGCCTCCAGGGCCTCCTGGTTCTGGCTGGATGTGTCCACCCACAACTTCCCTGTTGCTGGGTCCAGGGTTGCCAGAGTTTGCAAAGACAAATAAAAAATAAAACAGGATGCCTAATTATATGCATTTGAATTTCAAATAAAGAGTAAATAATTTGAAGTATAAATATGTCCCAAATATTGCATGGGAGAAATAAAAAAGTTATCTGTTGTTTATCTGAAATTAAAATTTAACTGGGTTCTGCATTTTATCTGCTGCCCACTTCCCAACCCCACCCTCCTGTGTAGCCCTCAGGGCAGGTGGACCTGGATGAGTTGCCCACCTTTTGTCTAGGTGCTTCTCGTGTTCTAGAGGGAAAGCTACTATACTTGGGGTGATGAGGAGCCCTGTGTGCTGTGGAAAGCCAAGACACCTGGCACAGGCCCTGTTGTGGAGCACCATAGATGCACTGGGGTCCCAGCCTGGGTACAAGGTCAGGACTGGCCCGTGAAGGTCCTCATGCCCCAGGAAGTATGATATTCATGAGAGAGCCAGACTAACTCCATTTTGTTGTTCACTGTACAAGCCTGCCCAAACCCCATTCCTAGCTGTTTACTGCATTCCTTAACCTCTAGCTTACAGGGCCGCACCCTGCAGCTCTGCCATTCCATTCCTAGTATCTCAACTGTAACTATTGATTATGCCTCCTTGGGCAACAGAGCCATAAGTTAAAGTTGATTATACCTCCTCGGGCAACTGAG
>CAUYQV010058602.1:0-26918 GCA_963574575.1 Galagoides demidoff | reverse complement strand
CTTGTTCTCCACCATTTTAAAGAAATGTTTAAAAGAAATCAAATATGAAATTTAAAAATCAAAATGAAATAAGAGACTATAAAAATGAGCGAGAAGATTTTAAAAAGAGAAAAATATAACTTACAGAAATAAAAATTCAGTGCAATCAAATATGCAGATTAATCCAAGGGGCTAAACAGAACTGAAGAGAGAATTAGTAAAGTGGAATGCAGAACTGAGAAGCTCATCAAGAACACAGCATAGAAAGACCAGAAAGGTAAGACATCTGAGAAAAAATTGTAAAAAGAAAGAAACATCACAAGTCTCATGCATAGCAATTTTACATTGTTATAAAAGATTCAGTTCACCAGAATAATTTTAAACTGTACGTGCCTAATGCAGGAGACCCCCCCAACAAATATAAGCAAAAAATAAAATTAAATAAAAATCACCACAAGTAAAAGCTGGCAAATCCGTCATCACAGAGGCCCATTAACACACCTCTCCCAATTATTGAAAAATAAAGGCAACAAAAAATAGTAAAAATATACAGGAACAACAAAAATAAAGGCAACAAAAAATAGTAAAAATATACAGGACATTAATATCATAATAACCTTGATGTAATGAATACACACAGAACTTGGAGCACAAATATTAGCTCCTTAAGCACACAAGTAAGATTTATAAAACTGACCTTGTCATCATCCATACAGCTAAAAACATTTCCAAGAATCCTTATCGTACAGGGTCACGTTCCCTGAACATAGCACGATTAAGTTAGAAATTGATACAACATAGATAAATTGTTTACTGTTTGAAAACTAAAGATACAGTATTTGTAAATAACTCCTAGGTCAGGGAGAAAAATCATAATGCAATATTAAAAATATTCAGAATCAAATGAATCCAACACACCTTGTTTCTCCAGTGACTGGAGAGCAGGACAGAAACTCACAGAAGCTCAGAGGGGAGACCCTGGGGACAGCCCAGCTGTGCGCAGGCCCCAGTTCCATGGAGGAGCCCGAACATCCCCTCTAATCCTGACTTCAGACTCCCCAACACACAAAGCTGCTCGGGAGCACCCCACTCTGGGCTTTCTGCTTGTTGCACTCTGGTTTTGACCTCTGAGAGCTGCACAAGTTCCCTACACCTTCTATAATTGCCACAGACGCAGTGGCTTAAAAAATGGCACAAAGTGTTCTCTAACAATGCTGTGGGACAGAAGTCTGACAGCAGGGCTGGTGCCTTTCTGGAGACTCCAGGGAGACTCCATTTCCTTGCCTTTTCCAGCTTCTAGAGGCTGCCTGTATTGCTTGGCTGGAGGTCACTGTAATCCACCTTCAAAGCCAGCACCACTGCATCTCTCTGACAGCTCTTTGGGACTCACACCATCCTCTGACCATACTCAGAAAAAGCTTACCTTGTAACCTATATGATTAATTGGGCTCACCCAGATAATCCAGGATCCCCTCTCCACCAAGGTCCTTAATTAATCACATCTGCAAAGTCCCTTTGGCCACATAGTGACATATTCACAGGTTCTGGGCATTAGGATGTGGATGTCCTATGGAAGGACACCTGCCTAACACAGAAAGCCCACTCTGATTCCAACTTCATTCCAGACTTGTTCCAGAACACTCTCTCTCCTGACCCAGAGAGAAGGGTCCTGTCCTGTCCCGCCATCACAGACCCATCAGAATAAAACAATGGCTCCCTAATTCCACTCCGCAAATGTGAAGCTTAGGGCTTAGCCAGGAAGCCGCAACCACAGAAAACTAAGTCACTCCATTCACCCCAAACACCAATCTCTCTCCCAAAGTGGATCTAGAATTTAAATAAACATTAAGGAAATCCCTTCCCACTATGTTTGACTTCATAGTCCAGTTACCATAATTAGAATTTCTTCATACTTCCCAAAACACTGGCTCCTTCTACATAAGGTTAGAAACTGCACTCCTGGAAGAGGCACGTTCTATTTTTTGTCCCAGTGAGCCCAACTGGTGAGAACCACAGGTACGTTCTTCATAGCTGGGAACTTCTGAAAACTCTTCCAATTCCAGTCCAAGGTTCAATATGCTCTTCTGACCGGTCCACCAACCCCATGAGTGGGTTCTATAGAACTGTGGAATGTTATTTCCCTACATTATCAATAAGGCCCTGGGGAGGTACTACACTGCATTTGACTGAGACGGGACACATGCACAGAAATGGTTCTCAACTTGGGATGATTTTTGTCACTCAGAGCACACTTAGATGTCTGAAGACATTTTGTAGGGTGCTGGCTACACCTGGGTGCAGCTAGTGGGCAGAGGCCCAGAATGTGCTAAACCTCCTGAAATTCACAGGACAGACTCCCATAGCAAAGAACTACCCACCCAAAATGCCAAGAAGGCTCAGGCTGAGAAACCCCATTCTAAACAATTTATGGAATAAGGTAGTGATTCTGTATTTGACTGCTCAAAATGATTTTGAAGAAGGGGCAAAGGTCATTGACAATTTATCAGTGGAAAAATTAAGGCACAGGATTTTCAGGGGGCTTATGAAATTTTTAAATCCCAGAATGGCTATTACACCATACAGGGGTCTTTGACATAATTCCTGCTGATATTCCTAAAAGAATAAGATGGATTCAGAAACAAATGTGTGACCAACGGAAAAGGTAGCAGCTAAAGCAGTTT
Source organism: Galagoides demidoff (assembly GCA_963574575.1). Classification (NCBI taxonomy): domain Eukaryota; kingdom Metazoa; phylum Chordata; class Mammalia; order Primates; family Galagidae; genus Galagoides; species Galagoides demidoff. The sequence continues at coordinate 24,258 of CAUYQV010058602.1, read as the reverse complement.
TCCAAAATGAGGCTCAGTTACTTGACAGACACATGCCACAAATAGCTGTTCAGTGCACAGAAATTGGTTTTTCCAAAGTATTTAAAGACGATTTATTTTCAAACGTTTTGGATAGCTCCTGGACAAGGTTAACCTGTCCCTTCTTATAAAAATCTTTATAGACAGTGCAAACTTTTGCTCAAATCTTGCTCATACAAGCATAGATTCCACATTTGTCTACTCACACACTGTATACTGGCCGATACCAGGTCAAGGGAGTGCAGCAGACTCTGTGTACAGCAAATTTCAATGCAAACCCAGCCCCCAGACGCAAGGGAGTTTATAGTTACTAAACAGAATTTGCTAAACTGTATAATTAATTATATATACAACCAATTATTGAACTGTAATTGTGATATTGCTCAAAGGAGAAATATAGACTTGTCAGAAATAGGAGGTAGGAGCTGGTTTAGTTCAGGGCTGGATGAGGGAGAGATTTCTGGAGGGGTAGTAATTAAGATAAAATAAGACAAAGAAACAGGAAGTGACTAAGTGAAGATTGGCTAGCATTTCATGTGAAGCCAGAAAGAAAAACTTAATGCAAGAGATTCAATGTGCAAATAATAGTCATTCAAAAAAGGTAGGCAGGAAAAAATGGAGTTGAGATTAATAATAGTGATAATATAAACAGAGTATCCCAGAACTGAAAAATATGAGTTTCCAGACTTTTGTAAAAAATGTGAGATTGCATGAAGTGCCAGCGACGACAAGCTACAACAAGGTATAAATAACGGTGTGCAGTTTCTAGCACAGGGATATAGAGTACCCCTAAACACTTTACTGAGGAACAGCGATGCAAAGGTTTGGAAGTATGAATACCCTCTAGACCTCTACATTGCAACACAGAAGGTAAAGAGGCAATGGAAAAGTGCTTCAAAACTTTGAGGGATAACAGGTATGGGGTTTCTTCTTGACATAACAAAAAATGTTCTAAAATTTATTGTAGTGATGACCACACAACCTTACGCATATACTAAAAAACACTGAGTTTTACGCTTTGAATGAGTGAATGGTATGATACAGGAATTATGTCTCAATAAACCTGTCAAAAATTCTCCAGGAATATTATTTCCAAACTATCAATCAAGAGTGAGATCAACAAAATACATTTTCATAAATTCAAGGAATCCAAAATTTTACCTCCCAAGTTCCATTTTCAAAAGATTCGTACCAATATGTATCACCAAAATAAAGGGAGAAACAGAGTAATATGGGGGCTAAGAAACACAGAATATAACTCAAGAGAGAGGTGACGAGAATTCCAAGAGGAATGGATGGAGAACAGCCAAGCAGTAGGCCTAGGACCTCACCAATTCAGAGACCAACAGAGGCCAGATGGCTCCCAGAGGGATATCTCCAGAAAGGAGACAAAAGAGTAATTGCTGATATGTATAGATACATTCAAAAGAGATTTTCAGGTCTATCAGAAAACTTTAGAATCAGGTACCTAGAAAACTATTAAAAAGAAGTGATTATTACCTCCAGTACAAGCAAAAACGTTGCCTAAGAAATGCAAGTATAGTACACTACTTGACCTAGCTATAAATATATTATAGTTCAAGAATGACCATGACGTGAAAACTGAATACTAACTTAACAAAAAAATGTTAATATAACTCCTTCATGGAATGGATGAGAAGAGAGAGGGAGAGAGGAATATATGTTGGAATTAGGTCATTAAGAGACTTAAATTCCCCTCTAGAAAGTCAGCAGAAAATACTAATTAAAAAGAATCAAGAAAGAAGACTAAAAACATGTTACTCAGAAACATATGGGTTAAAAAAAAAAATAAACCAGAAGAAACAGCTGAAGGGTTTGCAGTTGTTCTCTTGGAAAACAAAGAATTGGGACCAAGGAGTATGACTCAGGGGGTCTTCTTTTTAATTATAAGTTGTGTCATTTGGCTTCTTAAACTATAAAATGATTTGTTAATTAAAAAGAAAACCCACATTTCTCTCTTTCTCATTTCTGCTTCCCTCCTCTGGCACTTGTTCAATTTTTCCACCCATTTCAAGATCATTATCTTCCAGCACATGCAAGGATTGAGGCCAATTTACAGCTCGCTTACAAATTCAAAGCAGGACTAAAAAGCAGAATTTCTTTTTCTTTTCCTTTTAAGAGTCACATTTTACACGTTACTCTGGGGAGAAAAATCAGTGGAAGTTTATGTGAATAAAACTGGAAAGCATTACGCTTTTTCCTTCCCTTAGCCTGCCTTGTGTCTAAATGTTTTGCCAATTGACCACTCTGTTGGCTGCACTAATGTTATTTTTTAGGTGGACTTTAAATAAAAGCTGGAGGTCAGAAGGGTTTTTTTTTAAAAAATAAAAATAATGATTTCTGTGAAACTTAGCAAAGATTTTAGCGTTCAAAAATGCTTAGAAAAATCACGGGCTCAGCCACTCCTTAAACCTGCATTGACGCTAACACAGGATGGAAAAGGTTCCCCGAAACAGAGAGGTCATGGTAGAGACCAAGCGTAAAAGATGCATCAAGTGAGCAGAATTCACAACCCAGCTGGAGGCCTGAGAGGGGGCAGATGGATCTGCTGCCGACAACACGTGGGGTTGGAGGGATTGCTGGAAAGATGTGGGACCTTCAGGTCTGGCAGAACTGGGCTCAAAGACTCACTTTGCCACGTACTAACTATGCCACCTTTGACAGGTGCTGTTCTTATAACAACAGGGAGACAAATCCTAGCTTCTAGGGGTGTTGTGAGGAGCAGAGTTTATCGTACTTACTATTACAGTAGCTCAATACCTGGTGATTATCTTACCATGACTATTCTGTAATAAAATGTGACGCCTTCTAGCCCTGAATGACACAAGGCAACAGGGACTCGGGCATTCGCCCACGTGACAGGTTGCCAGTACCAGCAGGAGGAAAGATGTACACTGTGAGGAATCAAGCCTTCTCAAATTTGAAAGTCTTCATTTCTCTCAAATCGAAATTAACCAACATGGTTTAGAAATTTCTGCTGAGATGGCTGAACACTTACCAGAAACACCAAAAAGATTAGCAGTTTCTGGGTAAAGGATTATGAGAAGAAATGTTTTATCTTCTAGACCTAAAGTGTGCCTTCACCACAATTCGGAATGGACTTGGTGATTCAGAGAATCCCCTGGCTAGGCTTCCTGTGGGCCCCTCAGACCATGTGCTCTACCTTAAAATACAGCTGTGTGTGTGATGTGCACTCATCACGGGGGTGGGGAGAAGAATGATGCTGGTTTAAGGCTAAAGTCTTCTTGGCCTTAAACACAAAGGGCTTCCCAGCACATCGATGTTCATAACCAGCCGTCTCCAGCAGCCTTCTGGAAACTGTGCTGACCATTGGGTGCTGCCCAGCACTCCGGGCCCCTTCTCCCCTCCTCCTTCCTCTTCCCCAGTGTGGCCGCATTCTGCCTTGGAAATGTCTACTACACAGGTATTTACCATCTTTGTGCAAAAGAAATACACACAAGACAACAAAGCAATGAGCCTTCATCCCAGGGTCACGGCATTTCATGGCAGAGGCGGCTGCAAGCTCCTCCTCCCTTGCCTGGTGGCGGTGCTGTCATCTGCCAGCCTCCCCCGGAGCGTAACAGAGCAGCCTAGGCCTTTCCAAGTCATCTTCAGCTTTCATTAAAAGGCCCTTTATGTACTTTAATACAGAAGGTAGCATATCTTAAATGAGGCTGCTATTTTCATTAGGATTATTGTCAGCTTTAGCATTCTGGTTCCAAGTTGTTTGCTTTTGTGAATTCTGCCCAGATAAGCTCCCTAACTTTCTGCACAATTCCGCAGAACGCGGGGTTTTAAAAACTGGTGCATTACCCCAGAAACAGCTCCGCTAGGTGAGGAGAGTGCCGTGGTTCTCCCTACACGTCTTGACTGCATCTAGAGTGAACATCCTCTGTGATGGTCACTTTGACCTCCCCACTTCACAGAGCGCCAGCAATCAGGGTCACGGGAGTGTGATTATGAACATCTACTGGACACTACATGCCAGATACAGTTCTAACTACTCGTTTTTATTTTATCTAATCAATACTGTCAGGGAAGTACTATCATTATTCCCCCTTTACAGATAAGGAAACTGAAGCCTATGAAATCAAATAAAGTGCTCTGAGTCTCACAGAAAGTGGCAAAGTTTTCCCAGCTAAGCTCTACGCCAGCAGCAGAGAAGACCACACCTGGCCAGATTATTATCCCCTGTGCAGGGTGATGCGACTGAGCGCAGAAGTTTAGGAGAACTTCCCAACTCACGCAGAGTGGAAAGCAAGCCCCAAAGCCAGGTGTCCTGGTTGTTATAGCGAGTTATTAATAGCAGCGGAAGATAAAAGGCAGCTAAAAGATATCGGAACTAATGAATTAAGAAGTGGAGGTTTAGGGACATTTAACAATGCCAAAGTAAACACTAGGGAGGTGATTAATCAGCTAAAATTAGAAAGAGGAGTAGAAGGAGATGGCAGGGGAAGGACAATTACACAAATTTAATCATTGCTCATCATAGGGTGTTAATGGTGTCTGGTGAAATATTATATTAGGATTAGCATATAAAATCATAGTCATAATTTTATGACTCTAAAATTAGAGAGAGATGCCAGAAGTAAATTATAGACCTTCTTAACTATCGGGGGGGCGGGAGACACAATCCTAAGGTTCACAAGAAACACACACAGTGACTCAGAGCACAGAGGAAAGGGCAGGTAGGTGGGAGCAAATGCAAACAGGGAGAACACCAAGGTCACACCGAAAATCCGAAGGTCGAATTCAGGACAAAAAGCAGGAAGCCAGGTGAAGAATGAATGGTAGGTCGATTCTAAAAGACCCATGCCATAATGAGGCATTAAACAGGTGCAAACATCTGTATACTAAAATATAGCCTCAAAATGAATGAAAAAAATCATAAGAAATACAGGAAGGAATAAAGATATGTCTCTCTAGACCATAAGGGATCATTAGTGTGAAAGAGATTACATATCATAATTAATAGAGTAAACATAATTAATATACATGAAGTTCTGTCATCTAAAAACAAAAATAATCTTTCTTTTTAAGGATTCGTGGAGCATTCACTGAAAAGTCCCTAGTTTAGACCTCAAAAGAAACTTTCAAAACATCAAGAAGTTAGGAAGTGGAAACAACATTAACATTCTCTGGTGTGATAAGAAATGTCTAAAATTAAAAATCCCAAAACCCCCTGCCTTGGGAAACGTAAATAAGTCTCTGAAACAATCTTTGGCTAAAGAGAAAATCAAAATTGAAATTACAGACTCTTTAGAAGTTGATGACTAAAAACAGTGTACATCAGAACCGATGCCACAGAGGTAGGTAAAGCAGTACTCAGCAGAAATCTTACAAGCCTACGAACTCGCACGACTAAATAAGAGAGGAAATAAAAGCACTGAGCATTCAACTCAGCAAGTTGATAGAATAATGAAATAAATCTAAAGAAAGCGAAAGGAAAGCATTCATTTTTAAAAGGAAATAATGAAATCAAGAACAGAAAATCAGCTGACTAAATAATTCAAAGGCATGTTTGTTTGTTAAAAAAGAGGGGGAAATGATAATATATAAAAAACATTATTTAGGTAACCTAATTTTGAAAGGGGGGAAGCACGACTATCTAAAATAAAAATAATAAGGATAAAATAATCATTGATGAGAGGAAATTAAAAAATCTCAAAGAGGCAACTTTGCTGAATCAAATAAAAATACTATACTTGAAAACAGAAATTTTCTAGGGCAGTAGAATTTGCCAAAACTGCAGAGGAGACAGAGAATCTAAATAGACTGAGTCCCAGAACAGAAAGAGAGAAAGCTCCCCAGAGACTCTCTGAAACCTCCTGCTGAGATGCATTCAAAGCATAGAAAACAAAGGAAATATTTGAAAGATTTAATACCAAAAACCAATGAAGACTGCCCACAAAAAAGAAACCTTAAAAAAAAAAAAACCTTTACACTATCGTCACATATGATTATTAATGCAAAAATCCTAAATAGAATAGTAATAAACCGTACCATTTCAGTTGCTCAAAAAAGATGAAATGCTTAAGATGAAAATCTAACAAAACACATATAAGACTTGTATGTTAATAATTATAAAACTCTGATGAAAGAAACCAAGAGAGATTTAAATAAATGGGAAGACATTTCTTATTTATGGATTGGAAGATTCAGTGTGATGAAGGTGCTGATTCTCACCAATTTCATATACAGGTTTAATGCAATTCCTCCCCAGCTCCCAGGAACCTGTTTTGGTAAATATAAACAAGATGTTTTTAAAATTAATATGAAAAGGCAAAGGAATGAGGATAGCTAAAACAATTTTGAAAAAGAATAAAGTATGAGAAATCAGCCTCCCCAGTCTCAAGACATTATATAGCTTACAATAATCAAGACTCGGGTGATACTGGGGGAGGGTTTTGTGAAACAGAATAGGAAATACATAAATAAATCCACATAAATATGGCGAACCGATGGTTAATGAAAGTGCAAAACCAATTCAGTGTAGAAGGACAGCCTTTTCAAGAAGTGGAATTAAGCAAGTAAGTATCTATAGGCAAAAAATATTAATCTTGACCTAAATCTCATACTTTCTATAAAAATTAATTCAAAACAGATCATAGAGTTAAAGGTAAAACATAAAACCATAAAACTTTTAGAAGATAACATAAGGGAAAAATCTTTGAGACCTAGAGCTTGTTAAAAAAAATTCTTAAGGCATAACATGAAAAGCACAATCTATAAAAGAAAAACCAATAAATCAGAACTGATTGAAGTTAAAAACTTTGGCTCTGCAAAGTTATGTGAAGCCAACCTAAAGAGGACAAAAGGACAAACTAAGGATTATTAGAAAATAATTACAAACCACATATCTGACATAAGACCTATTAAAAAAATATATCGCATACAGAACTCTCAAGAGTAAAAACACAAAAAACACAATTAGAACCTGGACAAAAGCCGTGAAGACACATTGCACGAAAGAGGGTGTGCAGATGGCAAATAAGCCCTCGAGAGGATGTTCAGCACCACTGGCTATTAAAGAAATGCAAATAAAGACCGAGATCAGGTACTTCACACTTATTAGAGCAGCTAACAGAAAAAACAGTCACAAGACCAAATGCCGTGAGAATGCAGAGAAGTTGGGTCATTCAGACATTGCTGGTAGGAAGATGACGTTGTACAACCATTCAGAAAACAGTGTGGCAGTATCTTAAGAAACCAACATGAAACAAACACAGAAATGTATAATCTACCTGGGAAAAAAGAATACCAGGAGTCAACAGGAATATAAGCAAGTGGAACAGCCAACCCCATGTTCCTACGGAGGTAGACTTTCATCTAGGGATTTCAGTTTCTCAAATTAAGTCAATCCCATAGGAGATTAGCAGAAATTCTTCTCATAGATAATTTGGGCCTCATTGAAAAGTCAATATGAGAAAGAATATAACAAGAATAGCCAGAACACTGAAAAGATTAATAAGGAGGAAGAATTAAGTCTGTGAGACAGTGACCTGTCTTGCTCTACAATAACCACAGAAATGTGGTTGTGAAAAATAAAGACAGAGAAATGGGGCAGGATAAAAAATACAGAAAGAAACTCCACAATTGAGTAGAGGAATTTAGAGTATCACGTGGATGGCACTTTAGGTTGAGAAAATTCAGAAAATGAGTAAGATTGGGGCATCCTGGTGGCCATTTGAGAAACAGAGTTTCATATATTACATGCAACCCACAGCAAAATAAAGTCAGATGGCTCAAAGATTTCAAAGTAAAAACTGAAATAATAAAAGCACTAGAAGAAAATATGAAAAAAATTATTCATATATTTAGAAGAAGTAAGGTCTTTCTAAGTATGACATAAACCTTATGAGACTAATCATCTAGCAATACACAAATTCAAAACCTTTGTACAGCACAAGGTACCCTAAGCAAAACAACATGACAGGGAATAATAAGGAGAAAATATGAGGAAGTTGGCCAGGCGCGGTGGCTCGCGCCTATAATCCTAGCACTCTGGGAGGCTGAGGCAAGTAGATTACCTGAGCTCTGGAGTTCGAGACCAGTCTGAGCAAGGGCAAGACCCGAACTCTAAAAAATAAAAAATAGCCAGACATTGTGGCAGGCGCCTATAGTCCCAGCTACTTGGGAGGCTGAGGCAAGAGAATCACTTGAACCCAGGACTTTAAGGTTGCTATGAGCTGTGATGCACTCTACCCAGGGAAAACAATAAGTAACTCAAATCTCAACCAAAGAACTGATTTTGGGTGGACACAGGTAAGATCTGAGGGGCCTCTGGAGGGCTACTGTACTGGAGTTTCACAGCTTGCTAATTAGATCCTTCTCTCTCCCTCCCGCTCACAAGCAAGAGAATCTCCCTATCCTTGCAAGCAACCACCATCAGCTGCAGCAAATAGCAGCAGACGTGGCAAATGGGCAACGTTGGTCCAGTAAAAGGACCACTAATGAGCTAACAATCCCCAGCACTCACCTGTGAATAGCACTAGGTGCTGTCTCCCTCCACATACACACCAGGGAAGCACTATTAAAGCCCTCTCAGTTGGGAAAATCAAGAATCCTAAAAGCTCTCCTCATTTCTAGGCCAATTCTCTGCTGGAACCACGAGGAAGCTAGCAGCTTCCTCTTCCCGTCCCTTACCTCCTGCCCGAGCTGCATTCCAGCAGCCTAGGGGGCTCAAATCCTGCCTGAGGCAGAATTATAACTTTGGGCAGAATGGTGTGTCCCAAGAGGTCCAGGCTTGCCTTTAGCAGCTTCCAGAAATAATATATTTTAAAAATTTAAAAAAAAGGAGCTTTAACTTTTGTCTACAATAGCACCGGCCCACACAACACTCAGGGAAATGAGTGTATACTCATTCTCTTTCTCCCCGACTCTGCTGGAACTAATCACAGTTAGACGGCTCTGCCACAGTCTCAGAGCGGCCAAATGCTGGACGCTGGGAGAAACATCAGCCCCGGTGATTTGTTGGATTTTTCACTGTGGACTGGTAACCATGGCTTTCAAGAATTCAAGCCACAGTGGGGAATGTTATTAACTTAGAAATGTTATCTCTTTTCCAGCTCCAGTAGATGTCTACCAGGGAAAGAGGAAGGAAAATGCCACTTTGGGGTCCAAGTCCTAATAAATTGGGGTTAAGGATGAAGCGGTTCCTAGTTAAAAAGCTCCAGTGAACTAAAAGTACCAAAAGGCATTTAAAGTCTCCCAAATCTGGTATAGTTAGTTGAGGGACCAGAAAAACAGGAACCAAAGAAACGGCTCACATGAATTCTAAAGAACGGAGAGCAGGGAGTGAGTCAACCCCGCCTCACACCCATGCCCAGCGGGCCCTGGGTACAACAGGTAGCTCCGACAAGGGGACCAAGCGTAGGAGAACAGACCCATGTGGGAAGGCTGCCCAGGCCACTTGAGGACTTCGCATGCCCTGGGCCCTTCTGCCTTGTGGGCACTGTTAGTTTTCTTTTGCTACTGCAAACTCAGCCGTTTAAATAACACAGATTTATTCCCTTACAGGTCTGGCGGTCAGAAGTCAGAGCACCCAGGTGTCTCAGGGCTGTGTTCCCTCTGGAGACTACAGAGAATCCGACCCCTTCACCTTCCCAGCTTCCAGAGGCTGTGCCTTGCTGGCCGCCCCATCCCCTTCCTTCATCTTCAAAGCCCCAACAGGAGAATCCTTCTCAAGCTGCCGCCCCTCAGGTTTTTTCCTCCTCTTTCCTCTTCCACATTTGAGGACACACCCAGTCCAGGAAAATCTCCAAAACTTTAAGGTCAGACAATTAGCACCCTGTAACCTCCATTTTCACAGTACCAGAGATCACGATCTTTTCAGAGGACAGGTTATTCTTCTGGACACAGGCCCCTCTTACATTAAAAAAAAAATTTTAATCATGTTGGTATAAGGATGAATATATTAAGATGTTTTCTTCAACACAAAAGTTCTTTTGCTTCTGATTTAATAATAAATTAAACATTTTCATAGGCCCTTAAAGGTCCTGAGGTCCCAGACACTGCCATCTCTTGTCTCTGAGGGGTCCGTCGGCCCTGAGATAACCATGCATCGGCCCCAACTCCAGCCTCAGAAGTTGCTCAGATGAAGCCTTCACAAGTCCATTCACAGGGCCCGTGGAAGTGTCTACACCTGCACAAGCCTCACAGCACAGGAGAAATCCTTGAGCAATAGTGGGGCGGGGTGGTGGGGTACATGGGGCAGGAGGAGGGAGCAGAAAGCGAAGCATTTCACTAGGAGGCAGAGGGCACACGGTGGTTCGAACGTGTGCATCCCTCCAAAATCCATATGTTGGAACCTAAACCCTAATGGGACAGCATTAAGAGGCAGGACCGCTGAGGATTAAGTCACGTGGGCTCTGCCCTTATAAATGGATTAGCGCTTTTATAAAAGAGAATGAAGGGAGCACCTGAGTGCCTTCTGCCCTTCTATCCTTTCTGCCATGTTCATCCTCTCCGCAGAATGCAGCCACAAGGCACCATCTTGGAAGGTGAGAGCCACTCTCAATAGACATTAAATCTGCCATTGGCTTGATCTTGGACTTCTCAGCCTCCAGAACTGGGAGAAATAAATTTCTATTATTTATAGCTTGCCCATGCTAAGAGATATTTGTTACAGCAGCAAGAATGCACTAAGAGTTACCCTCTGTTACTTAGGCTTTCTAAGCCTCAGTTTCCTCATCCATACAATGGGACAGAAAAAGGACCAGCCTGGCCTGGGCAGGGTTATTGTGATCACCACGTGAGCTCACACAGGCAAAGTATTTGGCAGCCCTGGTATAGGGTAGCAATATATTTTTATCTAAAGAAATTTCCTGCAGCCAAATTAATTCCAATAAAATACAGGTGTGTCACAGAAGTATTTTCAGAAAATGTTAGACTCTATTTTTTAGCCACAACATGAATCAGTTGCAAAGCCTTTGCTGGGTGCCCTGGAGGCACTGGAGGGACTATGGGTGAATGGAAAGGCTGGGAAGGGGGGTGAGTAGGCAAATGGAGATGAGATAAAACCACCTTGTAAATCAGAGCAGCTCACTGAGTCTCTGCCTCGAGCCCAGAATGTGCTCAGCACTTTCCATAGGCATAGCCCTGAACCAACACAGCAAGCAGAAAAAGTGAGGCATCTCTGCTTCTTATAGACCAGGGAACTTGGTAGGGGGAGGTGACCACCTGGACCACCCACCTGCTCAAGGCTGGTGGCAGCTGGTAAAGACTCTATGCCCACACAGAGTAAACAAGGACCAAGGCCATCGTGTGAGCACTCCAAGAGGCAGAGCACACTTCAGGTTGGCTGGAGAGGAGAGGGGGGCTTGGGGTGGGGTCTGGCACATGAGCAGGACCCTCCACAAAAGGGAAAGTGTCCTGAGAAAACAGCAGCAACGTGCCAGGGACCATCCTAACTGCCTGACCTCAGGCAGGAAATCCCCACAATAACCCTATAGGGTAGCTACTAGTTACTATCACCATTTTACAGATGGAAAAACTGAGGCACAGAAAGGCTCAGAAACATGCCTAAGGACGTGCAGCCAGCCAGGTCCAGAATCCCAGTCTCACTCTGGAATCTGCACTCTTCTCCGCTCTCTGGCACCAGGTGAAGACCTTGCTGTTGCAGAAGGACGGAGAGAGCAAAGGACCAAGATACTGCAGTGCATTTTCCTCCTGGTGGCGCATCCACTACAGAGCCCTGAGCAGGGTGGACTCTGGGCTGGCAGAGGCTGCCCTTTCTCCAGAGATGAGAGGGTCAGGAGGGGCCCTCCATGGAGACTCATCCTGTGCAGGACTCTAATCAAGCACTGGGGATTCAGAGGCAAACAATCCCGCCTGCTCCCTAGAAGCAATATCAGCGCAAGTACAAACAGTTGATTGAATAACACCATGAGAGGACACAGATCAACTGAGCATGAGTTTTATTATATATAAAGTGGTCAGAGAAACCCCCTGAATGCAGGGGGGTGAGCTTTCAGGAGAGGGACCAGCAAGTGCAAAGGCCCTGGGGCAGGAGCCTGCTTGGTGTATCTGTGGGAGGAAAAGGGGGCTCCAGGGCTGGGGTAGAATGAGGTCAGATAGGCAGTGGGGGCCAGTACAGGGCCTTGTGGGTCCAGGGGAGGGGGCATTAGTGGGTCAACTAGGGGAGGGAACCCACAGCAAGGAGGCCTCCCTACCAGGAAAGAGGGGAAATAAAAGAAAGGGTGTGCTCAGCACTCTCCATAGGAAACCCATCTGGAGGGTTTCCTGGGGAGTCACAGCAGGGGAACAAGGACCCTTAAATGAAGTGGATAGGACCCAAAAACAAAAGCTTCTTATCCAAGAACTGTAAAATTGTTTCCATTTCAGAGATTTTAGTGACTGAGAGTTCATTCCTCAGTCATTGACACTCAAAAAGCCAAGTGTGAGCCATATAGCCACTTGGGAGAGCTTTATTTAATTTCAAATACTGAAATTTAACATAAAGTGCTGAAACGATTACATGTCTGGCCTTCTACTTGAACTTGGAGATGTTTTCATTAAAATGTTTCCATTTCATGCCAACCTTTACTGTTCAGAAACTGGCAGTTTCCAAAGATGTTAGAAAGGAGTTTGAAAACTGCTCTCTCCCCAGCCCCCCACAGGGGCCAAACGGTTCCACTGTTCAGGGAGGAGACGCCGCATGACATGTTCTGAAAACACACACACCCTCTCTCCGTGAAGACAAGTGATGATTTATGGTGTGCGAAGCACCAGGCGTTCTCCCTTTGCTCTCCAGCTTCGGAGCTCCTGGCTGGGCCCCCCCATACCCCTTCCCTCTGCGCGTTGGCCCAGGCACACCCATGGACAGGTGAGGGTGTCTGGGGCCAGGACAGTCCTCAGGGGACCAGAGAACTGGATACATTGGGAGAGGAAGGGAGGCACCAGGAACACAAAGCTTGGCCAGGGAAGGTTCTGGGGAGGTTCCAGCTTGTCCCCGTCCCAGCCCAATCCCCTCCAGCTGTCTTCTTCACTCACCTCTCCTCTCCTTCAAATCTCCTTCTGCTGCAGACCCTTCTGTCACCTCTGTGGCATCCTCACCCCCTCCCCTGACCCACACGCCAGCCTGCCCAGAAGGGCCTCCCACCAGGGAGTGCCATAAGTGGCCAGAAGACTCCTGGACACCTCCTTCTGATGCCACCTCAGCACCTGACACCCTGACTCCAGTTGTCAACCCCACTGCCTGGGGAATCCTGGACAGGCCACTGCCCTCTTGGCCAACTCTCTTCTCCCCTGGAGGACTCCAGAACCTGCCCTCCCCCTGAGGGGATCAGCCGTGGAGCCAGCCTCACAGCCCTCAAGCCCCTTCTCCTAACTAAGATGGCCTGCGCCCTACCCGCATCACCATGCCCTGTCCCTTACCTCCCCCAGCTGCAAGCACCACCAACCCTGCCACCCCCTGGGAGACACATGGGACAACTATTCCATACATGTTCCTGACACACCCGAGCCCTCTCTGCAACTGGACCAAGAGTCTCCCTGTCCTGCTCAGCGTGGACCTCACACCCTCTAAGTGTCCGATCCCTGAACCTGCCACACTCCCCCTCTGCTGAGGGCCCTGCCTATCCTGCCAAGACATGTGACCCTCTAAAAGGAAGGCTCTGGACGCACCCAGCCCGTGCCCCCTGCCCTGAATACCTCGGGGGGGGGGGTAGAAGATGCCCCTCTCTGGAGCAGGTCCCTCCACCCACACCAGCCCCTCAGGGACTGCCCCTCCCGCATCCCCACCCCACTCCTGTCCCCTCAACTGGATTGTCTTTCCAGACAAGGACACGGCTGTCTGAGCAGCAAGGAGAGCAATCGCCTTCCTCGTCCTTCTGCCTTTGGAATCTTGCCCGCTCCTTCTCTTCACCACCAGAATTCTCCAAAGAGAAGGTGCCACTGGAAATCCCTAAGACTTGGGGCTGTCAGACAGAAAGCTTCCCGGCGCTCAGGGCGAGCCATCGGCCCTGTGTTCTCGGGCAGAGAGCCTGGAGCGGGGCAGAAGATCCATCCATCTTCCCCTAATCAGCCTAACTACTTTCTACAAAGCCCATTCATCTTCCTCTAATCAGCCTAACTACTTCTTACAAAGTGCCGACTAGTCAACCGTCCTCATCCCTCACCTGCAAACTCATCCATCAAGCTCCTGCCTCACTGGAGTTAAGGACAAATTTACAGACTCGGGAGAGATAAGGAGACCCATTTTGTCTATTAAACAGTTAACATTAAAAAACATTTGCTTATTTTTAAATTGCCTATATTTCTTCCAAGTCATTAGAACCATCTATTCACCTCAAGCAGAAAAATTAACTTTTCAAACATCACATTGGCTATCACTGTAACACTCACACATCTAATATACTTTCTGCCATTAGGGAAATAAAAGATTGGCTTTTATTATTGATAGTATACTAACATGTCAGTAAACTGCAATGCAGTAGAAAAGGATATTTATAATTCTGAAAAAATATAAATTATTCAATATCATTAAAACAATTACATCGTACTACTTTCAAATGGCATGAGTTATTTGGGCAATTATTAAGACTGAAGTTATAGGGCCTGGTGACTAAGCCTGAGCCTTCACGGTACCATCTTTGCCGCGTTATCACAGGTCTGACGGCAGGTCCCCTGTCCCCATATCACATCGGCATGCACTCTGTCCACAGGTCCATTCCAGTACTGGATTCCTGCACTAGATTGCAATGCTCCCTGCAGACAGGCCCATTTCTCGCTCTCTTTTTGTATCCCTAGTGCTTAGCAAAAAGTGCTCAACAGAGGACGAATGAATGAGTTAGTGAACACGTGCAGAAGGCCAGCAGCAAGTAACACTGTGGGGGTTCATCCAAAATATCAGCTACAAAGTCCCGTGAATGAAAAGCATCAACAGCCTTCCTCCATATGCATGTGTGTCTTTGTATTCTGTATTTCAACAACCAGACAGAGCCATTCCAAACAGCAACAGCCATTTGAGAAATTCTAAGGGGCAGCATTAACTATTTCTAACTCATTACCAACCAAAACGCAACACTCTTCGAGATGAAGGGGCATTCTGCACCCTTAACAAGGAAAATCAAGCTTATTCCAACTCTGCCATTGCTTGTCTTATTGGACTTCCAGACCTTGCAGGATTTGGGAAGCAGCAAAGGGGATGCGGGTAGTGGGCAGGATTAGAATCTGAACAGAGGAACCTCGAGCTTTTCTTAAGCTTTTACCCGGAGATGCTCCCATGAATCTTCCTCCAGAAGCCACTCTGTCAGGGACAGAGGCCCGGGCAGGCCACCCTCTCCCTACCTCGCAGGGAGCAGCTCACCTGTCTACCTTGGCTAAATGTCTCCAAGACAGATTTTATTTGAGAGAAGACTCTGAAACTGAAAATTAAGCTTGAAAACCACTGTTCCAGATAAACGTAAAGAGGTGTGGAGAGAAGAATTTATTGAGCCTTTATTAGGTGTTGGCTGATTTTAAGACCTTATGATTTCATTTATCCCTCACCCATTTGTATGAGATAGAGAAAGCAGTTACCCCAGCTTAGAGGACAGAAAACTGAGGTTCAGAGAAGAGAAACGCCCTAACCAGCTAGAGCCAAGGGCTCTGCTGTGATTCCAAAACCAAAACCATTCTCTGAGCCATTGTCCATCTCCAGAAGTCTCCCTGACTTCCCACCCTTCTTCCCCCGGGCCCCTCCACACTCCTCCCTACATTTCACTCTCAGTCACTGGTCACAGATGAGTTAACTTATCCCCACTCAGTGTGAAGAACCTTCCACCAACGTTTTGCTGCATAATGATATCCATTCACTATAGAGCTGTTTCTTGAGCATGTAACAGATGCCTGGAACTGGGCAAGGTCCCAGGGACACTCTGTCAAGATACAGCTTCTACCATCAAGGTACTCACTGACTAGTGGGGAAAAAGCAGACAATAAATGGATACGTCAAAGATGGCACCACCGCCATCTGCACTGGGAGCAGTACGAGGACGGGGGTCAGGAAATAGGAGGGGACAAATGTTGTCTTCTTTACTGTTAGGATCCAAACACGGTGGGCATGTTTCCTGGTCACCGTGGAACGGAGCCCACTGCCTCTGGGAGAAAAGGGCTCAGATACCAAAATGTACCCTGGCCCCATTTCCCCCTCAGTCCTCATGGTGATGGGACTACTCAGGGAGTTAAGACAAACTCAAACTCAGCAGATTGAGTTCCTTTCATTGTCCCTGAAGAATAACTTGACTTGAAATACATTTGGACATTTTTTAAAAATCAACTCCTGAAGGTAATTCCATCCCTCGCCTTCCCACTGAGATGCTCCTGTCCTCACCAGCTGAGGACAGGCACTGTTCCCCAGCAATTTCCTGCTTACCCCAGACCCGCTGGTGTTCTTAGGTGAAATGGAATGTGTGCTCTCTACCTGCCCTGCTCTCACTTTCTAATCCAGTAACAACCTGACAACTGGATCTGCAGTGACAGTGGTCAGACAGGTTGCTAGCCGAGCGTTAGAGCAAAATCCCTACTCTCATCTACTCTCATCCCTATGGATAATCTCAGACCGCTTTTTCATTAAGTTCCTACTTTTCTTGAGCAACCTAAGGTTCCCCCCCCCCAAATTCTTGCCTTTTAGAAAATAAACAGTGAAACAATTGTCATGGTAATAAACCACAGATGAAGGAAAAATGTGTACCACAGAGTAAAACTCAGCACACCGGAACACACACCTAAATGCCACTGAAAAGCAAAAAGAATAAAGTGCAGGGCACAGGGCAGCACACACACCAGATGCTGTCAAAATGCACAAATGATCCCAGCTCTGGAAATTTATTTGAAGAAAATAATTCAAACGAAAAAAATTAAAATGCTTTCTTGCAATAGGATATGTGGTAATAGGAATTGAGTGCGCTGGAGGTATGGCTGAGTAAATTACAGCCTGTTAGAAATGAGCATCGTGGCGCCTGAGTAATAGCATGAAAAAAGTTACTGATACGTCTTTAAATTTAAAACTACATAGCTGGAGATGCAACATGATTGCAATACTGAAAAATAATTCTGTTTGCCTAAGGACCTTGGAATCAAAGGTAATGTTTTAAAATGTTGCTAGATGTTATAATGTTGTCTTTACAAAAAAATTTTCAAGCATTTTCCCTGCACTCTTTTCTAATATTTTGATAGTTTCATGTCTTAAGTTTAGATCTTTTATCCAGTGAGAATCAATCTTTGTTAATGCGAAGAGATGAGAATCCAGTTTCATTCTGCTACAGGTCGCCAGCCAGTTCACCCAGCCCCATTTGTTAAATAGGGAATCTTTCCTCGAATGAATGTTTTTGATAAGTTTGTCAAAGATCAAGTGACTATAAGTGTTTGGGTTCATCTCTTGGTTCTCTATTCTGATCCATTAATCTTCCTTTCTGTCTTTGTGTCAGTACCAGACTGTTTTGATCATTAGAGATTTATAGCATAGCGTGAAGTCTGGTCATGTGATACCTCCTGATCTGGGAGAACTTTTTATAAGGAAACACCCCCCGCCACCCGGCAATTGAAGCAACACCAAAATGATATTACTGGGATCTGATCAAACTAAGACGCTTCTGCACAGCCAAGAGCACAGTAAATAAGGCCAACAGACAGCCTTCAGAATGGGAAAAGATATTTGCAGGTTATGCTTCTGACAAAGGTCTGATAACTAGAATCCACAGAGAATTCAAACTAATCAATAGGAAAGAACAAATAATCCCATTTCTATGTGGGCAAGAGTCTTGAACAGAAACTTCCCTGAAGAAGACAGGCGCATGGCCCACAAACACATGAAAAAATGCTCATCATTTTTAATCATCAGAGAAATGCAAATCAAAACCACTTTGAGATATCATCTAACTCCAGTAAGAGTAGCCCACATCACAAAAATCCCAAAACAGATATTGGCACGGATGAGGAGAAGGGAACACTTCTACACTGCTGGTGGGTATGCAAGCTAATACAGCCTTTTTGTAAAGAGGTTTGAAGAATCCTCAAGGAACTAAAAGTGGACCTATCATTGATCCTGCAATTCCTCTATTACGTATTTACCCAGGTGATCAAAAATCATTTTACAACAAAGACAACTGCAGCAGAATGTTTATTGCAGCCCAATTCAAATTGCCAAGTCATGGAAGCAGCCTAAATGTCCATAGACTCATGAATGGATTAACAAACTGTGGTATATGTACCCCAGGGAATACTATGCAGCCATAAAAAGATGGAAACTTCACATTTTTTTTTTTGCAGGTTTTTTGCTGGGGCTGGGTTTGAACCCGCCACCTCCGGTATATGGGGTCAGCGCCCTACTCCTTTGAGCCACAGGTGCCGCCTGAGACTTCACATCTTTTATGTATACCTGGATGGAGCTGGAACATATTCTTTTAGTAAAGTATCTCAAGAACAGGGAAAAAAAGTATCCAATGTATTCAATACTACTATGAAATCAGTATATAATCACCTACACATTCATAGGAATGGTAAACATAACTATAGTCCAGAAAGAAAGAGGGAAGAGGAAGGAGGGGGAGCCTAGGATGAGGGAAAGTATTTGGGGGGACCTCACCGAATGTGCATAAAGCAATGATACATTTGTAAACTATTAAGAATGGAGTATGAATGTCTTACCATAACAAATAAGTAAGCAAGGAGATGGTTATGTCTCGTTAGATGTAAGCATTCCACATTGTATATCAAATCAGCACGTTGTACCTCAGAAATGCATTAGTGTACGTGGTTATGATTTAATAAAGAATTTTTAAAAATAAAGTAAAAAAAATTTTTCAGGGCGGCACCTGTGGCTCAAAGGAATAGGGCGCCAGCCCCATCTGACGGAGGTGGCGGGTTCAAACCCAGCCCCAGCTAAAAAATGAAAAAAAAAATTTTTTTTTTCAGAGGAAAACAGATAATGAGTCACTGCCCGACAATTGTCACTATGTAGGGAAGTTCCCTTTGCAGGGACAATGACAGGTGAGCAGGTTAAATGTGAGCACAGATGTCAGGTTCACCGTAACCCAATTTATTTCTTAATGTTGACCTTTCCAAAAATTAATGTTAATCCAGTCAGCAAATTACAGTCTTATTTTATGTGATTGCCAACAGGCAATCAGTAAATATTGAAAGACGTCAGAAAGGGGCTTTGAGAGTGTAGTGCGGATGTGGGGGGTGGCTTAGATGGCTGGGACCACGACTGGTTTCCTAATGTTCGTGTGGGGGGCATTGACAATCTAGCTTCTCAGTGTAAAATCAGAAAGTGCCTGAGGTCCTACTGACCTGGCCTGTCCCGCCCTCTGCCCCCACCTCTTCAATCTCTGTGCCCATGGTCTACACAGCTGGGGCCAATGATCACCCCCACAATGCAGCCCCAGCTCTGTCTCCACAACCTGCCCTGAGCTGAGCTCAAAGAGTGTTTCTTATATTTTTTGTATTATAGTTCATATTTTAATGAATTTTTTGTTTACTGTCATAAAACATACGCAATATAAACTCATCATTTAAACCATTCCTCAGCGTCCAGCTTTGTGGCATTAAGTGCCTCCTCGTGGCTGTGCACCCATCACCACCGTCCATCTCCAGAACTTTTCCTCATCTCGGACCAAATCTCTGAGCCCATTAAACATTAACCCTTCCCCAGCCCCGGCCACCATCATTCTACTTCTGTCTCCTTGAACCTGACTACTCTGGGTCCTCATGTAAGTGGAATTGTCTTTGTCCTTTTGTGACGGGTTTACTGCACGTGGGACCCTCAAGGGTCATCCAGGCGTGGCATATGTCAGCATCTCCTGCCTCTTTAAGGCTGAATAATCTAGTCCACTGTGTGCATATAACATATGGTGGGGGGGTTCAGGGGCTGCACCTGTCACTGACCCAGCCTTGACCCAAAGTGTAATTCTGAGAAATGGGCTCCCCTCCCATCCTCAGCCTCCACGTGTTATCACTTCTACTGCTCTGAGGCTCCTCCATGGGGGAACCTGCCCAGGCCGCTGGCTTTTCTCCCCAGAGTCTCAGAGATATGTGCCCTCTACCCAAGGACTGTGTGATCACACGTGTCCTACCTTTGCCATGTTCTGTCCACCAGAGAGCACGCCAATACCTCACTGGGGATCCAAGGTGGCAGCCACCTGCTCAGACTGCACGGACCTGACTGCACCTTGGCCTACTCTGCCTTACCCACCAGGTGGGTCCTGCTCTCCATTCCTATATAGGAGAAGGTGTGTTTTGTTTTGTTTTGCTTTGCTTTGCTTTGCTTTACTTTGCTTTGTTTTTTGAGACAAGAGTCTCACTCTGTTGTCCTGGGTAGAATGCCGTGGCATCACCACGGCTCACAGCAATCTCAAACTCTTGGGTTCAAGTAATCCTTTTGCCTCAGCCTCCCGAGTAGCTGGGACTACAGGTGCCCACCACAATGCCCAGCTAAGTTTTCTATTTTTAGGAGAGATGGGGTCTCGCTCTTGTTCAGGCTGGTCCCAAACTCATAAGCTCAAGCAATCCACCTGCCTCAGCCTCTCAGAGTACTGTGATTACAGATGTGAGCCACCACACTTGGCCTCAGGAGAAGGTCTTGTCCTAAGAGATACACCTTCCCAGAGGAATCGGTGTTGACAGCCAGCCCAGCCTCCTGCCCACATCCCAATACTCCGCCCATCTACTGCCCATCACCAGTCACTTCTGTGTCTGTCCAGATCTTGGAACACTAGACCCAAGACACAGAGACCAGGCTGCACAGGGCCGGGCACACTTACAGCCAGAGCGAGTTCCTTCCTTGCGTGATGACGCCCGTGAATCTGGTCAGGCGCCTGGCATCCACTTCAATCCACTGGTGGGGGTCATTCCTGCCTGCACACCACGCCCCGTCGTAAAAATCATTTTCATTAATACCTGCCTGGAAAGAAACAAAGGGTGTTCTTCAGGAAGACTCTGAACTAAAGAAAATGAAGACACATCTTTTCCTGAGACTGAGAGGAAGGGAGGGGTGAGAGGAGAAGAAAATGAGGATAGAGAAAAAATAATTGTGCCCTGGAGTCCTTATTCTAAATCATGAAAGGGAGTTGCTTAGTATTAACGAGCTGGAAATATTTCAATATGATATGTCCTCTTTTTGCTCATGCAAAAGATGAAATTTAATGAGTTCTCCTATTACTCATTCATCTAACACATATAAACCATCTCCCACGTACCAGCCCACACATGCCAGGTGCTGGGGATACAAAGGTGAGTGGTTCCTTCCCAGAACCTCCCCATCCAGGCAGGAATAAAGACATGACAACAAATGCATTAAAGCACAGTGGGGCAGGTGCTATCTTAGGAACATGGGCACACAGCTGAGGGAGCATTTAAGGACAGCACAACTAACTCAGTCTTGGAAAGAACACGGATGAAAAGCCCGAAGACCAGGGTGATACTTGAGCTGGGTGTTGAAGAGCAGGCACGTTTATCCAGTGAACATTTGTTTATGAGGGGTAAGTCAGTGGATGTGTTCAGTATCAGTTATTCTTATTTTCCAAAGAGACTGGGTCTCACCATGATGCCCAGGCTGGGCCACAGAGGCTATTAAAGATGGGATCATAGCACACTACAGCCTCAAACACCTGGACTCAAGCGATCCTCCCACCTCACTCTCCCATGTACCTGGGACTAAAGGCACACACCACTATGCCTGTCCTCAAAATTCTTTTGATCTAAATTTCCAGGGTAACATATCTGCTCTAGAATTTTCCTTATATTGTCACTATTTCAAGAGAGAATATCCTGACTGCCCCCAACCCAAAACAGGACATTAGCACCAAGTGAAGCATCCTGGCTCACTAAGATCCTTTCTGCACTTATCCTATTTTTCTACGACTATTTCATAGGGACCAAATAAGATTCTAAATATTAAAAATGATAAGCAAGTCCATCTTCCCTAGCTCTGAGCACTTTTCAGCTCAAATTCAGCATTACTTTTAATGGGCAACAGAAATGTGAATTTAAGAGCCCAGATATGACAAATGAACACCCCGGCCAAAGGCTCCCCTAGCACAACTCTAGCCATCACTGCACCAGCTCACATAAGCCTTGCTTCAGGACCAAAGCCTGGTCTGTGCCTTCCCAATCCACCTCATGAATGAATATTTAGGAACTTTGAGGGCAAATGCTAGAACACCAACATAGCACAGCCTTTGAAAAGTTCTACCGCCTCCAGTGAAACCCAGCTTCTTGATTAACCAGCATATCGATGTCTCAACAGCTCAAATGTTTGTAATAAAGACCCAGAGGTGCTGCATGGCTGCACTAGAATCATCAAAGAAAGGTCCCATTTTGCAGGTATGTGGGGCCAGTGCTTCAGTGTGCTGTGTTATGGTTTAATCCTAAGGACGTGATGGTGCCCCTCTGAAGTACAACATCCCAACCTCTAACTCTGCAGCCAGGGAGGTCATGACAGCAGCCTGGAGGGTACAATTACCCAGTCACTCCCTTTCTGTTTCTGCAGGGAGTTACCCTCCCTGATAGAGATTTGCCACACACTAGTGACCTACAATATCATAACACATCTTCTTTCAAGGAACCGTGACATGCATTTATTTTTTGTTGTGGTTCTCCTTTTCTTGTCAACAGCCCACGGGCCTGGAGTTTAGAATAGTCAGATGCATTTGGTACAATGAACCTCCACCGTACCCTGACTGTGTGTCAGATGCTGGCCTGGACAAGAGGGATACAGCCGAGGGAACATGAGCAGCTCTGTCCTCTTAGAGCTGAGAATGGGCAGAAGGGCTGAAGCCTACACGTGGCACCTGTATCTTGGTCTTGACATCTTAAAATCAACCACCAAACAGTGCACTGGTTAAGAGCATGTGCTCTGATGTCCCACTGCAGGATGAGACGTCCCGGACACTTACACACCATAAACTCCAGCAATTTGCCTAAGTGCTTGTGTTGGCCTAAGTTGATCTGTGCCTCAATTTCCCCATCTGTTAAAGTGCAGGCAAAGATAATTTCTCCCTTAGAGTTTTCCCAGTGCTTACAACAGGGCACTTTAAAAACAAGCACCCCATAAATGTTAGTTACCAGAATAATTAAAACAATGAATAATTTATTAGCACTGGCAAAAGGCAGAAATACGGGTGCTTTATGAATTACTTCAAGTTTTACAAAACGCTAGGCAATTACAGTACTATTCCTGCTCATTGCTGTCACATTTTCTATAATGTCAAATATCTAGAAGACAGTTACAAAATCTGAAGAAAGAGGAGCCCCATAAAGTTCTCAAGAGGTGCTCATACTGTCCCTCCAGGGGACCTCTGGCTATGTTGGAAGTCATATTTGACTGCCACAACTCGGGGAGGAGTGTGCTACTAGTATCTAGTGGGTAGAGTGCACAAGATCCAGTGCACAAGATAGTCCCCCAACAAAGAACTGCCCCCCAAAATGTCAGTGGTGCCAAGGTTGAGACACCCTGGTCTGAGGCTAAGCAGACAAGAAGAGAGCTGCCACACAGCCTGACAGATCTGCCCAATGGAATCGTGGAAACTTGAAAGAACCTCCCACCAACAGTCTACGGACCAGGATTTAGCATTAAATTCAAGGCTCCTGTTTTGCCAGGCAGGATATTTGCTTCTGCTGCCAATCTCGGCTCTTTCTGAGAATACTAAACAGTGAAATGTAGGGCAGTGTCAGGGGAATGGGGAACCCTTCCTGAAGATGACTCATTGGGAAATGACAAACCATCTCTGCAAAATCAACTGTGCATTTCAAAACCAAGTGCTGGGAGAATTCAGGGACAGAGGCGGCCCCAGCCCCAGAGATGCCACCAAATTACACCCCAGTGCAATAAATGATATTCCATGCATGCCTCTGAGAGACCAAGAAAAGACTACATTCATCTCTTTCTGTTTAATAATGTAGGGAAATGGTTGATAAATTTTGGAGAATTTTCAATTAAAAGTTGGTGAAATAAAAAGTTTGATTCCTTAAAAGATAACCCAGTCTTGAAAATACCCCTAAAGTAGAAAGATTCCTTCTATGATGGCACCAATTAGAGAATTAATGCAATTTTCTCATGGCAATGAAAAGTTATACGGCTCAGCGCCTGTGGCTCAATCGGCTAAGGCGCCAGCCACGTACACCTAAGGTGGCGGGTTCGAATCCCCAGCCCGGACCCGCCAAACAACAATGATGACTGCAACCAAAAAATGGCCGGGCGTTGTGGCGGGCGCCTGTGGTCCCAGCTACTTGGGAGGC